>JARDYJ010000323.1:0-28547 GCA_029215755.1 Spea hammondii
TTAAATGGATTTTTAGAACAGGGAGATGGAAGAAGAGCTTGCTCTGTCCACTCCACGCATTGACCTGGTATTGCAGTACCTCCAGGACCGGTGCACCTCTCTTATCAGTGACCAAAAGCAGAACCCAACCCAACCCAGCAAAGCAAAGCAAATCCGAGCGGAGCAACGATCCGAGGAAGGGCCGAGCGACCCGGGAGCAGCGGCAGCAGTCCAGGGTCGGTCGGCCGGTGGGTCGGTTGCTTCCTTCCTTCCTTTCTTTCCTCCCAGCTCGTCGCTGTTGCAGGCCAGTGAGTGCGTGCGTGCGTGCGTGCGTGCCTCTTGGTCGCGACACGTCACGTCACTGAAGCGTGCTGCGGTAATGTCCGTCGGAACGTAATGTAACTGTGTGTGTGTGTGTGTGTGTGTGTGTGTGTGTGTGTGTGTGTGTGTGTGTGTGTGTGTGTGTGTGTGTGTGTGTGTGTGTGTGTGTGTGGCCTTGGTCATGAAGGCCCATGCCGGTTGAGGGTGCATTGAAGGATTAAAGCGCTAGTGTGTTTGGTTGCTTGAAGGTTAGCGTGGCCAGCTGACGGTTGTGCTGCAGCGGCTGCAGCTGCTGCCTGGCTCCTGTGGTTCTTTTGCATGCCTTGGTTTGTGTCTCCCTCTGATGGTGGCTGACGAGGGCGAGGACGAGAGAGAGTGAGCGAGTGTTTGTCCCAGCAGCAGCAGTAGCGGTTAAGAGGATTAGATGAGATGAGAGGAGATGAGATTAGAGTAAGGACTGCTACGTCTGTCAGGTGCTTAGCAGCCGAATCTCGTTGAGCGGGAGGCGGAGGTGCGAACTGCCCCCCCCCCCCCTGGGGGCGGAGCCATGCAAATGTTTCAGGCCGCGCCGCCACGATCCCGGCGGGCCTCGTCGAGACAGAGGGCGGGCGGGCGGGCAGGCAGGAGACGGAGAGAGGGGAGAGTGTGCGAGCCGGTGGTGCTCGGCTTGGACGCAGGGGTGGTGCGGGCGGTCCTTTCCAGCCGTGGCTGCCGGCGCAGGGCTGCAGTCCGGCGCGGGGATCCGCAGAGGGAGTGCCCTGGGGGTTGGTGGGTGGCGGGCGTGCAGCGGGCGGAAGGGAGGCCCGGGGCCCGCGTGGCAGCTCGCTGCGACTGTGCGGAGCCTGGGTGGCGGGCCCGAGCCGGGCCCGCCGCCCTCTTCGGGTTATCGCTTCTCGGCCTTTTGGCTAAGATCAAGTGTAGTATCTGTTCTTATCAGTTTAATATCTGATACGTCCCCTATCTGGGGACCATATATTAAATGGATTTTTAGAACAGGGAGATGGAAGAAGAGCTTGCTCTGTCCACTCCACGCATTGACCTGGTATTGCAGTACCTCCAGGACCGGTGCACCTCTCTTATCAGTGACCAAAAGCAGAACCCAACCCAACCCAGCAAAGCAAAGCAAATCCGAGCGGAGCAACGATCCGAGGAAGGGCCGAGCGACCCGGGGAGCAGCGGCAGCAGTCCAGGGTCGGTCGGCCGGTGGGTCGGTTGCTTCCTTCCTTCCTTTCTTTCCTCCCAGCTCGTCGCTGTTGCAGGCCAGTGAGTGCGTGCGTGCGTGCGTGCGTGCCTCTTGGTCGCGACACGTCACGTCACTGAAGCGTGCTGCGGTAATGTCCGTCGGAACGTAATGTAACTGTGTGTGTGTGTGTGTGTGTGTGTGTGTGTGTGTGTGTGTGTGTGTGTGTGTGTGTGTGTGTGTGTGTGTGTGTGTGTGTGTGTGTGTGTGTGTGGCCTTGGTCATGAAGGCCCATGCCGGTTGAGGGTGCATTGAAGGATTAAAGCGCTAGTGTGTTTGGTTGCTTGAAGGTTAGCGTGGCCAGCTGACGGTTGTGCTGCAGCGGCTGCAGCTGCTGCCTGGCTCCTGTGGTTCTTTTGCATGCCTTGGTTTGTGTCTCCCTCTGATGGTGGCTGACGAGGGCGAGGACGAGAGAGAGTGAGCGAGTGTTTGTCCCAGCAGCAGCAGTAGCGGTTAAGAGAGATGAGATGAGAGGAGATGAGATTAGAGTAAGGACTGCTACGTCTGTCAGGTGCTTAGCAGCCGATCTCGTTGAGCGGGAGGCGGAGGTGCGAACTGCCCCCCCCCCCCCTGGGGGCGGAGCCATGCAAATGTTTCAGGCCGCGCCGCCACGATCCCGGCGGGCCTCGTCGAGACAGAGGGCGGGCGGGCGGGCAGGCAGGAGACGGAGAGAGGGGAGAGTGTGCGAGCCGGTGGTGCTCGGCTTGGACGCAGGGGTGGTGCGGGCGGTCCTTTCCAGCCGTGGCTGCCGGCGCAGGGCTGCAGTCCGGCGCGGGGATCCGCAGAGGGAGTGCCCTGGGGGTTGGTGGGTGGCGGGCGTGCAGCGGGCGGAAGGGAGGCCCGGGGCCCGCGTGGCAGCTCGCTGCGACTGTGCGGAGCCTGGGTGGCGGGCCCGAGCCGGGCCCGCCGCCCTCTTCGGGTTATCGCTTCTCGGCCTTTTGGCTAAGATCAAGTGTAGTATCTGTTCTTATCAGTTTAATATCTGATACGTCCCCTATCTGGGGACCATATATTAAATGGATTTTTAGAACAGGGAGATGGAAGAAGAGCTTGCTCTGTCCACTCCACGCATTGACCTGGTATTGCAGTACCTCCAGGACCGGTGCACCTCTCTTATCAGTGACCAAAAGCAGAACCCAACCCAACCCAGCAAAGCAAAGCAAATCCGAGCGGAGCAACGATCCGAGGAAGGGCCGAGCGACCCGGGGAGCAGCGGCAGCAGTCCAGGGTCGGTCGGCCGGTGGGTCGGTTGCTTCCTTCCTTCCTTTCTTTCCTCCCAGCTCGTCGCTGTTGCAGGCCAGTGAGTGCGTGCGTGCGTGCGTGCGTGCCTCTTGGTCGCGACACGTCACGTCACTGAAGCGTGCTGCGGTAATGTCCGTCGGAACGTAATGTAACTGTGTGTGTGTGTGTGTGTGTGTGTGTGTGTGTGTGTGTGTGTGTGTGTGTGTGTGTGTGTGTGTGTGTGTGTGTGTGTGTGTGTGTGTGTGGCCTTGGTCATGAAGGCCCATGCCGGTTGAGGGTGCATTGAAGGATTAAAGCGCTAGTGTGTTTGGTTGCTTGAAGGTTAGCGTGGCCAGCTGACGGTTGTGCTGCAGCGGCTGCAGCTGCTGCCTGGCTTCCTGTGGTTCTTTTGCATGCCTTGGTTTGTGTCTCCCTCTGATGGTGGCTGACGAGGGCGAGGACGAGAGAGAGTGAGCGAGTGTTTGTCCCAGCAGCAGCAGTAGCGGTTAAGAGGATTAGATGAGATGAGAGGAGATGAGATTAGAGTAAGGACTGCTACGTCTGTCAGGTGCTTAGCAGCCGATCTCGTTGAGCGGGAGGCGGAGGTGCGAACTGCCCCCCCCCCCCCTGGGGGCGGAGCCATGCAAATGTTTCAGGCCGCGCCGCCACGATCCCGGCGGGGCCTCGTCGAGACAGAGGGCGGGCGGGCGGGCAGGCAGGAGACGGAGAGAGGGGGAGAGTGTGCGAGCCGGTGGTGCTCGGCTTGGACGCAGGGGGTGGTGCGGGGCGGTCCTTTCCAGCCGTGGCTGCCGGCGCAGGGCTGCAGTCCGGCGCGGGGATCCGCAGAGGGAGTGCCCTGGGGGTTGGTGGGTGGCGGGCGTGCAGCGGGCGGAAGGGAGGCCCGGGGCCCGCGTGGCAGCTCGCTGCGACTGTGCGGAGCCTGGGTGGCGGGCCCGAGCCGGGCCCGCCGCCCTCTTCGGGTTATCGCTTCTCGGCCTTTTGGCTAAGATCAAGTGTAGTATCTGTTCTTATCAGTTTAATATCTGATACGTCCCCTATCTGGGGACCATATATTAAATGGATTTTTAGAACAGGGAGATGGAAGAAGAGCTTGCTCTGTCCACTCCACGCATTGACCTGGTATTGCAGTACCTCCAGGACCGGTGCACCTCTCTTATCAGTGACCAAAAGCAGAACCCAACCCAACCCAGCAAAGCAAAGCAAATCCGAGCGGAGCAACGATCCGAGGAAGGGCCGAGCGACCCGGGGAGCAGCGGCAGCAGTCCAGGGTCGGTCGGCCGGTGGGTCGGTTGCTTCCTTCCTTCCTTTCTTTCCTCCCAGCTCGTCGCTGTTGCAGGCCAGTGAGTGCGTGCGTGCGTGCGTGCGTGCCTCTTGGTCGCGACACGTCACGTCACTGAAGCGTGCTGCGGTAATGTCCGTCGGAACGTAATGTAACTGTGTGTGTGTGTGTGTGTGTGTGTGTGTGTGTGTGTGTGTGTGTGTGTGTGTGTGTGTGTGTGTGTGTGTGTGTGTGTGTGTGTGTGTGTGTGTGGCCTTGGTCATGAAGGCCCATGCCGGTTGAGGTGCATTGAAGGATTAAAGCGCTAGTGTGTTTGGTTGCTTGAAGGTTAGCGTGGCCAGCTGACGGTTGTGCTGCAGCGGCTGCAGCTGCTGCCTGGCTCCTGTGGTTCTTTTGCATGCCTTGGTTTGTGTCTCCCTCTGATGGTGGCTGACGAGGGCGAGGACGAGAGAGAGTGAGCGAGTGTTTGTCCCAGCAGCAGCAGTAGCGGTTAAGAGGATTAGATGAGATGAGAGGAGATGAGATTAGAGTAAGGACTGCTACGTCTGTCAGGTGCTTAGCAGCCGATCTCGTTGAGCGGGAGGCGGAGGTGCGAACTGCCCCCCCCCCCCCCTGGGGGCGGAGCCATGCAAATGTTTCAGGCCGCGCCGCCACGATCCCGGCGGGCCTCGTCGAGACAGAGGGCGGGCGGGCGGGCAGGCAGGAGACGGAGAGAGGGGAGAGTGTGCGAGCCGGTGGTGCTCGGCTTGGACGCAGGGGTGGTGCGGGCGGTCCTTTCCAGCCGTGGCTGCCGGCGCAGGGCTGCAGTCCGGCGCGGGGATCCGCAGAGGGAGTGCCCTGGGGGTTGGTGGGTGGCGGGCGTGCAGCGGGCGGAAGGGAGGCCCGGGGCCCGCGTGGCAGCTCGCTGCGACTGTGCGGAGCCTGGGTGGCGGGCCCGAGCCGGGCCCGCCGCCCTCTTCGGGTTATCGCTTCTCGGCCTTTTGGCTAAGATCAAGTGTAGTATCTGTTCTTATCAGTTTAATATCTGATACGTCCCCTATCTGGGGACCATATATTAAATGGATTTTTAGAACAGGGAGATGGAAGAAGAGCTTGCTCTGTCCACTCCACGCATTGACCTGGTATTGCAGTACCTCCAGGACCGGTGCACCTCTCTTATCAGTGACCAAAAGCAGAACCCAACCCAACCCAGCAAAGCAAAGCAAATCCGAGCGGAGCAACGATCCGAGGAAGGGCCGAGCGACCCGGGGAGCAGCGGCAGCAGTCCAGGGTCGGTCGGCCGGTGGGTCGGTTGCTTCCTTCCTTCCTTTCTTTCCTCCCAGCTCGTCGCTGTTGCAGGCCAGTGAGTGCGTGCGTGCGTGCGTGCGTGCCTCTTGGTCGCGACACGTCACGTCACTGAAGCGTGCTGCGGTAATGTCCGTCGGAACGTAATGTAACTGTGTGTGTGTGTGTGTGTGTGTGTGTGTGTGTGTGTGTGTGTGTGTGTGTGTGTGTGTGTGTGTGTGTGTGTGTGTGTGTGTGTGTGTGTGGCCTTGGTCATGAAGGCCCATGCCGGTTGAGGGTGCATTGAAGGATTAAAGCGCTAGTGTGTTTGGTTGCTTGAAGGTTAGCGTGGCCAGCTGACGGTTGTGCTGCAGCGGCTGCAGCTGCTGCCTGGCTCCTGTGGTTCTTTTGCATGCCTTGGTTTGTGTCTCCCTCTGATGGTGGCTGACGAGGGCGAGGACGAGAGAGAGTGAGCGAGTGTTTGTCCCAGCAGCAGCAGTAGCGGTTAAGAGGATTAGATGAGATGAGAGGAGATGAGATTAGAGTAAGGACTGCTACGTCTGTCAGGTGCTTAGCAGCCGATCTCGTTGAGCGGGAGGCGGAGGTGCGAACTGCCCCCCCCCCCCCTGGGGGCGGAGCCATGCAAATGTTTCAGGCCGCGCCGCCACGATCCCGGCGGGCCTCGTCGAGACAGAGGGCGGGCGGGCGGGCAGGCAGGAGACGGAGAGAGGGGAGAGTGTGCGAGCCGGTGGTGCTCGGCTTGGACGCAGGGGTGGTGCGGGCGGTCCTTTCCAGCCGTGGCTGCCGGCGCAGGGCTGCAGTCCGGCGCGGGGATCCGCAGAGGGAGTGCCCTGGGGGTTGGTGGGTGGCGGGCGTGCAGCGGGCGGAAGGGAGGCCCGGGGCCCGCGTGGCAGCTCGCTGCGACTGTGCGGAGCCTGGGTGGCGGGCCCGAGCCGGGCCCGCCGCCCTCTTCGGGTTATCGCTTCTCGGCCTTTTGGCTAAGATCAAGTGTAGTATCTGTTCTTATCAGTTTAATATCTGATACGTCCCCTATCTGGGGACCATATATTAAATGGATTTTTAGAACAGGGAGATGGAAGAAGAGCTTGCTCTGTCCACTCCACGCATTGACCTGGTATTGCAGTACCTCCAGGACCGGTGCACCTCTCTTATCAGTGACCAAAAGCAGAACCCAACCCAACCCAGCAAAGCAAAGCAAATCCGAGCGGAGCAACGATCCGAGGAAGGGCCGAGCGACCCGGGGAGCAGCGGCAGCAGTCCAGGGTCGGTCGGCCGGTGGGTCGGTTGCTTCCTTCCTTCCTTTCTTTCCTCCCAGCTCGTCGCTGTTGCAGGCCAGTGAGTGCGTGCGTGCGTGCGTGCGTGCCTCTTGGTCGCGACACGTCACGTCACTGAAGCGTGCTGCGGTAATGTCCGTCGGAACGTAATGTAACTGTGTGTGTGTGTGTGTGTGTGTGTGTGTGTGTGTGTGTGTGTGTGTGTGTGTGTGTGTGTGTGTGTGTGTGTGTGTGTGTGTGTGTGTGTGTGGCCTTGGTCATGAAGGCCCATGCCGGTTGAGGGTGCATTGAAGGATTAAAGCGCTAGTGTGTTTGGTTGCTTGAAGGTTAGCGTGGCCAGCTGACGGTTGTGCTGCAGCGGCTGCAGCTGCTGCCTGGCTCCTGTGGTTCTTTTGCATGCCTTGGTTTGTGTCTCCCTCTGATGGTGGCTGACGAGGGCGAGGACGAGAGAGAGTGAGCGAGTGTTTGTCCCAGCAGCAGCAGTAGCGGTTAAGAGGATTAGATGAGATGAGAGGAGATGAGATTAGAGTAAGGACTGCTACGTCTGTCAGGTGCTTAGCAGCCGATCTCGTTGAGCGGGAGGCGGAGGTGCGAACTGCCCCCCCCCCCCCTGGGGGCGGAGCCATGCAAATGTTTCAGGCCGCGCCGCCACGATCCCGGCGGGCCTCGTCGAGACAGAGGGCGGGCGGGCGGGCAGGCAGGAGACGGAGAGAGGGGAGAGTGTGCGAGCCGGTGGTGCTCGGCTTGGACGCAGGGGTGGTGCGGGCGGTCCTTTCCAGCCGTGGCTGCCGGCGCAGGGCTGCAGTCCGGCGCGGGGATCCGCAGAGGGAGTGCCCTGGGGGTTGGTGGGTGGCGGGCGTGCAGCGGGCGGAAGGGAGGCCCGGGGCCCGCGTGGCAGCTCGCTGCGACTGTGCGGAGCCTGGGTGGCGGGCCCGAGCCGGGCCCGCCGCCCTCTTCGGGTTATCGCTTCTCGGCCTTTTGGCTAAGATCAAGTGTAGTATCTGTTCTTATCAGTTTAATATCTGATACGTCCCCTATCTGGGGACCATATATTAAATGGATTTTTAGAACAGGGAGATGGAAGAAGAGCTTGCTCTGTCCACTCCACGCATTGACCTGGTATTGCAGTACCTCCAGGACCGGTGCACCTCTCTTATCAGTGACCAAAAGCAGAACCCAACCCAACCCAGCAAAGCAAAGCAAATCCGAGCGGAGCAACGATCCGAGGAAGGGCCGAGCGACCCGGGGAGCAGCGGCAGCAGTCCAGGGTCGGTCGGCCGGTGGGTCGGTTGCTTCCTTCCTTCCTTTCTTTCCTCCCAGCTCGTCGCTGTTGCAGGCCAGTGAGTGCGTGCGTGCGTGCGTGCGTGCCTCTTGGTCGCGACACGTCACGTCACTGAAGCGTGCTGCGGTAATGTCCGTCGGAACGTAATGTAACTGTGTGTGTGTGTGTGTGTGTGTGTGTGTGTGTGTGTGTGTGTGTGTGTGTGTGTGTGTGTGTGTGTGTGTGTGTGTGTGTGTGTGTGTGTGTGTGGCCTTGGTCATGAAGGCCCATGCCGGTTGAGGGTGCATTGAAGGATTAAAGCGCTAGTGTGTTTGGTTGCTTGAAGGTTAGCGTGGCCAGCTGACGGTTGTGCTGCAGCGGCTGCAGCTGCTGCCTGGCTCCTGTGGTTCTTTTGCATGCCTTGGTTTGTGTCTCCCTCTGATGGTGGCTGACGAGGGCGAGGACGAGAGAGAGTGAGCGAGTGTTTGTCCCAGCAGCAGCAGTAGCGGTTAAGAGGATTAGATGAGATGAGAGGAGATGAGATTAGAGTAAGGACTGCTACGTCTGTCAGGTGCTTAGCAGCCGATCTCGTTGAGCGGGAGGCGGAGGTGCGAACTGCCCCCCCCCCCCCTGGGGGCGGAGCCATGCAAATGTTTCAGGCCGCGCCGCCACGATCCCGGCGGGCCTCGTCGAGACAGAGGGCGGGCGGGCGGGCAGGCAGGAGACGGAGAGAGGGGAGAGTGTGCGAGCCGGTGGTGCTCGGCTTGGACGCAGGGGTGGTGCGGGCGGTCCTTTCCAGCCGTGGCTGCCGGCGCAGGGCTGCAGTCCGGCGCGGGGATCCGCAGAGGGAGTGCCCTGGGGGTTGGTGGGTGGCGGGCGTGCAGCGGGCGGAAGGGAGGCCCGGGGCCCGCGTGGCAGCTCGCTGCGACTGTGCGGAGCCTGGGTGGCGGGCCCGAGCCGGGCCCGCCGCCCTCTTCGGGTTATCGCTTCTCGGCCTTTTGGCTAAGATCAAGTGTAGTATCTGTTCTTATCAGTTTAATATCTGATACGTCCCCTATCTGGGGACCATATATTAAATGGATTTTTAGAACAGGGAGATGGAAGAAGAGCTTGCTCTGTCCACTCCACGCATTGACCTGGTATTGCAGTACCTCCAGGACCGGTGCACCTCTCTTATCAGTGACCAAAAGCAGAACCCAACCCAACCCAGCAAAGCAAAGCAAATCCGAGCGGAGCAACGATCCGAGGAAGGGCCGAGCGACCCGGGGAGCAGCGGCAGCAGTCCAGGGTCGGTCGGCCGGTGGGTCGGTTGCTTCCTTCCTTCCTTTCTTTCCTCCCAGCTCGTCGCTGTTGCAGGCCAGTGAGTGCGTGCGTGCGTGCGTGCGTGCCTCTTGGTCGCGACACGTCACGTCACTGAAGCGTGCTGCGGTAATGTCCGTCGGAACGTAATGTAACTGTGTGTGTGTGTGTGTGTGTGTGTGTGTGTGTGTGTGTGTGTGTGTGTGTGTGTGTGTGTGTGTGTGTGTGTGTGTGTGTGTGTGTGTGGCCTTGGTCATGAAGGCCCATGCCGGTTGAGGGTGCATTGAAGGATTAAAGCGCTAGTGTGTTTGGTTGCTTGAAGGTTAGCGTGGCCAGCTGACGGTTGTGCTGCAGCGGCTGCAGCTGCTGCCTGGCTCCTGTGGTTCTTTTGCATGCCTTGGTTTGTGTCTCCCTCTGATGGTGGCTGACGAGGGCGAGGACGAGAGAGAGTGAGCGAGTGTTTGTCCCAGCAGCAGCAGTAGCGGTTAAGAGGATTAGATGAGATGAGAGGAGATGAGATTAGAGTAAGGACTGCTACGTCTGTCAGGTGCTTAGCAGCCGATCTCGTTGAGCGGGAGGCGGAGGTGCGAACTGCCCCCCCCCCCCCTGGGGGCGGAGCCATGCAAATGTTTCAGGCCGCGCCGCCACGATCCCGGCGGGCCTCGTCGAGACAGAGGGCGGGCGGGCGGGCAGGCAGGAGACGGAGAGAGGGGAGAGTGTGCGAGCCGGTGGTGCTCGGCTTGGACGCAGGGGTGGTGCGGGCGGTCCTTTCCAGCCGTGGCTGCCGGCGCAGGGCTGCAGTCCGGCGCGGGGATCCGCAGAGGGAGTGCCCTGGGGGTTGGTGGGTGGCGGGCGTGCAGCGGGCGGAAGGGAGGCCCGGGGCCCGCGTGGCAGCTCGCTGCGACTGTGCGGAGCCTGGGTGGCGGGCCCGAGCCGGGCCCGCCGCCCTCTTCGGGTTATCGCTTCTCGGCCTTTTGGCTAAGATCAAGTGTAGTATCTGTTCTTATCAGTTTAATATCTGATACGTCCCCTATCTGGGGACCATATATTAAATGGATTTTTAGAACAGGGAGATGGAAGAAGAGCTTGCTCTGTCCACTCCACGCATTGACCTGGTATTGCAGTACCTCCAGGACCGGTGCACCTCTCTTATCAGTGACCAAAAGCAGAACCCAACCCAACCCAGCAAAGCAAAGCAAATCCGAGCGGAGCAACGATCCGAGGAAGGGCCGAGCGACCCGGGGAGCAGCGGCAGCAGTCCAGGGTCGGTCGGCCGGTGGGTCGGTTGCTTCCTTCCTTCCTTTCTTTCCTCCCAGCTCGTCGCTGTTGCAGGCCAGTGAGTGCGTGCGTGCGTGCGTGCGTGCCTCTTGGTCGCGACACGTCACGTCACTGAAGCGTGCTGCGGTAATGTCCGTCGGAACGTAATGTAACTGTGTGTGTGTGTGTGTGTGTGTGTGTGTGTGTGTGTGTGTGTGTGTGTGTGTGTGTGTGTGTGTGTGTGTGTGTGTGTGTGTGTGTGTGGCCTTGGTCATGAAGGCCCATGCCGGTTGAGGGTGCATTGAAGGATTAAAGCGCTAGTGTGTTTGGTTGCTTGAAGGTTAGCGTGGCCAGCTGACGGTTGTGCTGCAGCGGCTGCAGCTGCTGCCTGGCTCCTGTGGTTCTTTTGCATGCCTTGGTTTGTGTCTCCCTCTGATGGTGGCTGACGAGGGCGAGGACGAGAGAGAGTGAGCGAGTGTTTGTCCCAGCAGCAGCAGTAGCGGTTAAGAGGATTAGATGAGATGAGAGGAGATGAGATTAGAGTAAGGACTGCTACGTCTGTCAGGTGCTTAGCAGCCGATCTCGTTGAGCGGGAGGCGGAGGTGCGAACTGCCCCCCCCCCCCCTGGGGGCGGAGCCATGCAAATGTTTCAGGCCGCGCCGCCACGATCCCGGCGGGCCTCGTCGAGACAGAGGGCGGGCGGGCGGGCAGGCAGGAGACGGAGAGAGGGGAGAGTGTGCGAGCCGGTGGTGCTCGGCTTGGACGCAGGGGTGGTGCGGGCGGTCCTTTCCAGCCGTGGCTGCCGGCGCAGGGCTGCAGTCCGGCGCGGGGATCCGCAGAGGGAGTGCCCTGGGGGTTGGTGGGTGGCGGGCGTGCAGCGGGCGGAAGGGAGGCCCGGGGCCCGCGTGGCAGCTCGCTGCGACTGTGCGGAGCCTGGGTGGCGGGCCCGAGCCGGGCCCGCCGCCCTCTTCGGGTTATCGCTTCTCGGCCTTTTGGCTAAGATCAAGTGTAGTATCTGTTCTTATCAGTTTAATATCTGATACGTCCCCTATCTGGGGACCATATATTAAATGGATTTTTAGAACAGGGAGATGGAAGAAGAGCTTGCTCTGTCCACTCCACGCATTGACCTGGTATTGCAGTACCTCCAGGACCGGTGCACCTCTCTTATCAGTGACCAAAAGCAGAACCCAACCCAACCCAGCAAAGCAAAGCAAATCCGAGCGGAGCAACGATCCGAGGAAGGGCCGAGCGACCCGGGGAGCAGCGGCAGCAGTCCAGGGTCGGTCGGCCGGTGGGTCGGTTGCTTCCTTCCTTCCTTTCTTTCCTCCCAGCTCGTCGCTGTTGCAGGCCAGTGAGTGCGTGCGTGCGTGCGTGCGTGCCTCTTGGTCGCGACACGTCACGTCACTGAAGCGTGCTGCGGTAATGTCCGTCGGAACGTAATGTAACTGTGTGTGTGTGTGTGTGTGTGTGTGTGTGTGTGTGTGTGTGTGTGTGTGTGTGTGTGTGTGTGTGTGTGTGTGTGTGTGTGTGTGTGTGTGTGTGTGTGTGTGTGTGTGTGTGTGTGTGTGGCCTTGGTCATGAAGGCCCATGCCGGTTGAGGGTGCATTGAAGGATTAAAGCGCTAGTGTGTTTGGTTGCTTGAAGGTTAGCGTGGCCAGCTGACGGTTGTGCTGCAGCGGCTGCAGCTGCTGCCTGGCTCCTGTGGTTCTTTTGCATGCCTTGGTTTGTGTCTCCCTCTGATGGTGGCTGACGAGGGCGAGGACGAGAGAGAGTGAGCGAGTGTTTGTCCCAGCAGCAGCAGTAGCGGTTAAGAGGATTAGATGAGATGAGAGGAGATGAGATTAGAGTAAGGACTGCTACGTCTGTCAGGTGCTTAGCAGCCGATCTCGTTGAGCGGGAGGCGGAGGTGCGAACTGCCCCCCCCCCCCCTGGGGGCGGAGCCATGCAAATGTTTCAGGCCGCGCCGCCACGATCCCGGCGGGCCTCGTCGAGACAGAGGGCGGGCGGGCGGGCAGGCAGGAGACGGAGAGAGGGGAGAGTGTGCGAGCCGGTGGTGCTCGGCTTGGACGCAGGGGTGGTGCGGGCGGTCCTTTCCAGCCGTGGCTGCCGGCGCAGGGCTGCAGTCCGGCGCGGGGATCCGCAGAGGGAGTGCCCTGGGGGTTGGTGGGTGGCGGGCGTGCAGCGGGCGGAAGGGAGGCCCGGGGCCCGCGTGGCAGCTCGCTGCGACTGTGCGGAGCCTGGGTGGCGGGCCCGAGCCGGGCCCGCCGCCCTCTTCGGGTTATCGCTTCTCGGCCTTTTGGCTAAGATCAAGTGTAGTATCTGTTCTTATCAGTTTAATATCTGATACGTCCCCTATCTGGGGACCATATATTAAATGGATTTTTAGAACAGGGAGATGGAAGAAGAGCTTGCTCTGTCCACTCCACGCATTGACCTGGTATTGCAGTACCTCCAGGACCGGTGCACCTCTCTTATCAGTGACCAAAAGCAGAACCCAACCCAACCCAGCAAAGCAAAGCAAATCCGAGCGGAGCAACGATCCGAGGAAGGGCCGAGCGACCCGGGGAGCAGCGGCAGCAGTCCAGGGTCGGTCGGCCGGTGGGTCGGTTGCTTCCTTCCTTCCTTTCTTTCCTCCCAGCTCGTCGCTGTTGCAGGCCAGTGAGTGCGTGCGTGCGTGCGTGCGTGCCTCTTGGTCGCGACACGTCACGTCACTGAAGCGTGCTGCGGTAATGTCCGTCGGAACGTAATGTAACTGTGTGTGTGTGTGTGTGTGTGTGTGTGTGTGTGTGTGTGTGTGTGTGTGTGTGTGTGTGTGTGTGTGTGTGTGTGTGTGTGTGTGTGTGTGTGGCCTTGGTCATGAAGGCCCATGCCGGTTGAGGGTGCATTGAAGGATTAAAGCGCTAGTGTGTTTGGTTGCTTGAAGGTTAGCGTGGCCAGCTGACGGTTGTGCTGCAGCGGCTGCAGCTGCTGCCTGGCTCCTGTGGTTCTTTTGCATGCCTTGGTTTGTGTCTCCCTCTGATGGTGGCTGACGAGGGCGAGGACGAGAGAGAGTGAGCGAGTGTTTGTCCCAGCAGCAGCAGTAGCGGTTAAGAGGATTAGATGAGATGAGAGGAGATGAGATTAGAGTAAGGACTGCTACGTCTGTCAGGTGCTTAGCAGCCGATCTCGTTGAGCGGGAGGCGGAGGTGCGAACTGCCCCCCCCCCCCCTGGGGGCGGAGCCATGCAAATGTTTCAGGCCGCGCCGCCACGATCCCGGCGGGCCTCGTCGAGACAGAGGGCGGGCGGGCGGGCAGGCAGGAGACGGAGAGAGGGGAGAGTGTGCGAGCCGGTGGTGCTCGGCTTGGACGCAGGGGTGGTGCGGGCGGTCCTTTCCAGCCGTGGCTGCCGGCGCAGGGCTGCAGTCCGGCGCGGGGATCCGCAGAGGGAGTGCCCTGGGGGTTGGTGGGTGGCGGGCGTGCAGCGGGCGGAAGGGAGGCCCGGGGCCCGCGTGGCAGCTCGCTGCGACTGTGCGGAGCCTGGGTGGCGGGCCCGAGCCGGGCCCGCCGCCCTCTTCGGGTTATCGCTTCTCGGCCTTTTGGCTAAGATCAAGTGTAGTTCCCTTCGGACAGGGGGGGGACTATGCTGATCCTCTGGCCTTAGGGTTCGGGAAAGCACGAAGCCCGAGGTGCTTAAATTGCCCTGACGCAAGTCGGAGTTACCGTGTGCAGACTTGCACGCCGCTGCACACGGTAAATGCACATTTTTTGCACCGGCGGATCTTCACACTCCCTCCATCGCACCATCAGGGCATGGAGTGGAATTTATTTTTGAACCTGGCTGGGTCAGTCATGGCCCGCCCCTAAATTATTTATTTATTTATCACAATGTGTTTAAGCACGTGTGCCCATTAATTTTGATTGGATTTTCACGGTCACCAAACCTTTAAGCGAGGCCACGTTCACGATTTGGTTTTTCGATTTGGCACTTTTGTTTTCGGACACTATCTTTCGGTAGTGAAGCCAAGGGGGCTACTTCCCGATGGGAGTGCCCCATGGCGATGGGGTCTCACCCTTCGGGGAGAGTCCTAAGATCCGACCCTCCCATGGGGGGGGGGAGGAATTTGTCTGGGTTCCCCTTGTGGGGACCCAGTTTCGTATATGGCTTCCGCTGCCTCTTAGGAGCACGGAAAGCAGCACCCAAAGGAGCACGCACCTCGGGCTTCAAAAAAAAAAAAAAAAAAAAAAATCTGTTCTTATCAGTTTAATATCTGATACGTCCCCTATCTGGGGACCATATATTAAATGGATTTTTAGAACAGGGAGATGGAAGAAGAGCTTGCTCTGTCCACTCCACGCATTGACCTGGTATTGCAGTACCTCCAGGACCGGTGCACCTCTCTTATCAGTGACCAAAAGCAGAACCCAACCCAACCCAGCAAAGCAAAGCAAATCCGAGCGGAGCAACGATCCGAGGAAGGGCCGAGCGACCCGGGGAGCAGCGGCAGCAGTCCAGGGTCGGTCGGCCGGTGGGTCGGTTGCTTCCTTCCTTCCTTTCTTTCCTCCCAGCTCGTCGCTGTTGCAGGCCAGTGAGTGCGTGCGTGCGTGCGTGCGTGCCTCTTGGTCGCGACACGTCACGTCACTGAAGCGTGCTGCGGTAATGTCCGTCGGAACGTAATGTAACTGTGTGTGTGTGTGTGTGTGTGTGTGTGTGTGTGTGTGTGTGTGTGTGTGTGTGTGTGTGTGTGTGTGTGTGTGTGTGTGTGTGTGTGTGTGTGGCCTTGGTCATGAAGGCCCATGCCGGTTGAGGGTGCATTGAAGGATTAAAGCGCTAGTGTGTTTGGTTGCTTGAAGGTTAGCGTGGCCAGCTGACGGTTGTGCTGCAGCGGCTGCAGCTGCTGCCTGGCTCCTGTGGTTCTTTTGCATGCCTTGGTTTGTGTCTCCCTCTGATGGTGGCTGACGAGGGCGAGGACGAGAGAGAGTGAGCGAGTGTTTGTCCCAGCAGCAGCAGTAGCGGTTAAGAGGATTAGATGAGATGAGAGGAGATGAGATTAGAGTAAGGACTGCTACGTCTGTCAGGTGCTTAGCAGCCGATCTCGTTGAGCGGGAGGCGGAGGTGCGAACTGCCCCCCCCCCCCCTGGGGGCGGAGCCATGCAAATGTTTCAGGCCGCGCCGCCACGATCCCGGCGGGCCTCGTCGAGACAGAGGGCGGGCGGGCGGGCAGGCAGGAGACGGAGAGAGGGGAGAGTGTGCGAGCCGGTGGTGCTCGGCTTGGACGCAGGGGTGGTGCGGGCGGTCCTTTCCAGCCGTGGCTGCCGGCGCAGGGCTGCAGTCCGGCGCGGGGATCCGCAGAGGGAGTGCCCTGGGGGTTGGTGGGTGGCGGGCGTGCAGCGGGCGGAAGGGAGGCCCGGGGCCCGCGTGGCAGCTCGCTGCGACTGTGCGGAGCCTGGGTGGCGGGCCCGAGCCGGGCCCGCCGCCCTCTTCGGGTTATCGCTTCTCGGCCTTTTGGCTAAGATCAAGTGTAGTATCTGTTCTTATCAGTTTAATATCTGATACGTCCCCTATCTGGGGACCATATATTAAATGGATTTTTAGAACAGGGAGATGGAAGAAGAGCTTGCTCTGTCCACTCCACGCATTGACCTGGTATTGCAGTACCTCCAGGACCGGTGCACCTCTCTTATCAGTGACCAAAAGCAGAACCCAACCCAACCCAGCAAAGCAAAGCAAATCCGAGCGGAGCAACGATCCGAGGAAGGGCCGAGCGACCCGGGGAGCAGCGGCAGCAGTCCAGGGTCGGTCGGCCGGTGGGTCGGTTGCTTCCTTCCTTCCTTTCTTTCCTCCCAGCTCGTCGCTGTTGCAGGCCAGTGAGTGCGTGCGTGCGTGCGTGCGTGCCTCTTGGTCGCGACACGTCACGTCACTGAAGCGTGCTGCGGTAATGTCCGTCGGAACGTAATGTAACTGTGTGTGTGTGTGTGTGTGTGTGTGTGTGTGTGTGTGTGTGTGTGTGTGTGTGTGTGTGTGTGTGTGTGTGTGTGTGTGTGTGTGTGTGTGTGTGTGTGTGTGTGTGGCCTTGGTCATGAAGGCCCATGCCGGTTGAGGGTGCATTGAAGGATTAAAGCGCTAGTGTGTTTGGTTGCTTGAAGGTTAGCGTGGCCAGCTGACGGTTGTGCTGCAGCGGCTGCAGCTGCTGCCTGGCTCCTGTGGTTCTTTTGCATGCCTTGGTTTGTGTCTCCCTCTGATGGTGGCTGACGAGGGCGAGGACGAGAGAGAGTGAGCGAGTGTTTGTCCCAGCAGCAGCAGTAGCGGTTAAGAGGATTAGATGAGATGAGAGGAGATGAGATTAGAGTAAGGACTGCTACGTCTGTCAGGTGCTTAGCAGCCGATCTCGTTGAGCGGGAGGCGGAGGTGCGAACTGCCCCCCCCCCCCCTGGGGGCGGAGCCATGCAAATGTTTCAGGCCGCGCCGCCACGATCCCGGCGGGCCTCGTCGAGACAGAGGGCGGGCGGGCGGGCAGGCAGGAGACGGAGAGAGGGGAGAGTGTGCGAGCCGGTGGTGCTCGGCTTGGACGCAGGGGTGGTGCGGGCGGTCCTTTCCAGCCGTGGCTGCCGGCGCAGGGCTGCAGTCCGGCGCGGGGATCCGCAGAGGGAGTGCCCTGGGGGTTGGTGGGTGGCGGGCGTGCAGCGGGCGGAAGGGAGGCCCGGGGCCCGCGTGGCAGCTCGCTGCGACTGTGCGGAGCCTGGGTGGCGGGCCCGAGCCGGGCCCGCCGCCCTCTTCGGGTTATCGCTTCTCGGCCTTTTGGCTAAGATCAAGTGTAGTATCTGTTCTTATCAGTTTAATATCTGATACGTCCCCTATCTGGGGACCATATATTAAATGGATTTTTAGAACAGGGAGATGGAAGAAGAGCTTGCTCTGTCCACTCCACGCATTGACCTGGTATTGCAGTACCTCCAGGACCGGTGCACCTCTCTTATCAGTGACCAAAAGCAGAACCCAACCCAACCCAGCAAAGCAAAGCAAATCCGAGCGGAGCAACGATCCGAGGAAGGGCCGAGCGACCCGGGGAGCAGCGGCAGCAGTCCAGGGTCGGTCGGCCGGTGGGTCGGTTGCTTCCTTCCTTCCTTTCTTTCCTCCCAGCTCGTCGCTGTTGCAGGCCAGTGAGTGCGTGCGTGCGTGCGTGCGTGCCTCTTGGTCGCGACACGTCACGTCACTGAAGCGTGCTGCGGTAATGTCCGTCGGAACGTAATGTAACTGTGTGTGTGTGTGTGTGTGTGTGTGTGTGTGTGTGTGTGTGTGTGTGTGTGTGTGTGTGTGTGTGTGTGTGTGTGTGTGTGTGTGTGGCCTTGGTCATGAAGGCCCATGCCGGTTGAGGGTGCATTGAAGGATTAAAGCGCTAGTGTGTTTGGTTGCTTGAAGGTTAGCGTGGCCAGCTGACGGTTGTGCTGCAGCGGCTGCAGCTGCTGCCTGGCTCCTGTGGTTCTTTTGCATGCCTTGGTTTGTGTCTCCCTCTGATGGTGGCTGACGAGGGCGAGGACGAGAGAGAGTGAGCGAGTGTTTGTCCCAGCAGCAGCAGTAGCGGTTAAGAGGATTAGATGAGATGAGAGGAGATGAGATTAGAGTAAGGACTGCTACGTCTGTCAGGTGCTTAGCAGCCGATCTCGTTGAGCGGGAGGCGGAGGTGCGAACTGCCCCCCCCCCCCCTGGGGGCGGAGCCATGCAAATGTTTCAGGCCGCGCCGCCACGATCCCGGCGGGCCTCGTCGAGACAGAGGGCGGGCGGGCGGGCAGGCAGGAGACGGAGAGAGGGGAGAGTGTGCGAGCCGGTGGTGCTCGGCTTGGACGCAGGGGTGGTGCGGGCGGTCCTTTCCAGCCGTGGCTGCCGGCGCAGGGCTGCAGTCCGGCGCGGGGATCCGCAGAGGGAGTGCCCTGGGGGTTGGTGGGTGGCGGGCGTGCAGCGGGCGGAAGGGAGGCCCGGGGCCCGCGTGGCAGCTCGCTGCGACTGTGCGGAGCCTGGGTGGCGGGCCCGAGCCGGGCCCGCCGCCCTCTTCGGGTTATCGCTTCTCGGCCTTTTGGCTAAGATCAAGTGTAGTATCTGTTCTTATCAGTTTAATATCTGATACGTCCCCTATCTGGGGACCATATATTAAATGGATTTTTAGAACAGGGAGATGGAAGAAGAGCTTGCTCTGTCCACTCCACGCATTGACCTGGTATTGCAGTACCTCCAGGACCGGTGCACCTCTCTTATCAGTGACCAAAAGCAGAACCCAACCCAACCCAGCAAAGCAAAGCAAATCCGAGCGGAGCAACGATCCGAGGAAGGGCCGAGCGACCCGGGGAGCAGCGGCAGCAGTCCAGGGTCGGTCGGCCGGTGGGTCGGTTGCTTCCTTCCTTCCTTTCTTTCCTCCCAGCTCGTCGCTGTTGCAGGCCAGTGAGTGCGTGCGTGCGTGCGTGCGTGCCTCTTGGTCGCGACACGTCACGTCACTGAAGCGTGCTGCGGTAATGTCCGTCGGAACGTAATGTAACTGTGTGTGTGTGTGTGTGTGTGTGTGTGTGTGTGTGTGTGTGTGTGTGTGTGTGTGTGTGTGTGTGTGTGTGTGTGTGTGTGTGTGTGTGTGGCCTTGGTCATGAAGGCCCATGCCGGTTGAGGGTGCATTGAAGGATTAAAGCGCTAGTGTGTTTGGTTGCTTGAAGGTTAGCGTGGCCAGCTGACGGTTGTGCTGCAGCGGCTGCAGCTGCTGCCTGGCTCCTGTGGTTCTTTTGCATGCCTTGGTTTGTGTCTCCCTCTGATGGTGGCTGACGAGGGCGAGGACGAGAGAGAGTGAGCGAGTGTTTGTCCCAGCAGCAGCAGTAGCGGTTAAGAGGATTAGATGAGATGAGAGGAGATGAGATTAGAGTAAGGACTGCTACGTCTGTCAGGTGCTTAGCAGCCGATCTCGTTGAGCGGGAGGCGGAGGTGCGAACTGCCCCCCCCCCCCCTGGGGGCGGAGCCATGCAAATGTTTCAGGCCGCGCCGCCACGATCCCGGCGGGCCTCGTCGAGACAGAGGGCGGGCGGGCGGGCAGGCAGGAGACGGAGAGAGGGGAGAGTGTGCGAGCCGGTGGTGCTCGGCTTGGACGCAGGGGTGGTGCGGGCGGTCCTTTCCAGCCGTGGCTGCCGGCGCAGGGCTGCAGTCCGGCGCGGGGATCCGCAGAGGGAGTGCCCTGGGGGTTGGTGGGTGGCGGGCGTGCAGCGGGCGGAAGGGAGGCCCGGGGCCCGCGTGGCAGCTCGCTGCGACTGTGCGGAGCCTGGGTGGCGGGCCCGAGCCGGGCCCGCCGCCCTCTTCGGGTTATCGCTTCTCGGCCTTTTGGCTAAGATCAAGTGTAGTATCTGTTCTTATCAGTTTAATATCTGATACGTCCCCTATCTGGGGACCATATATTAAATGGATTTTTAGAACAGGGAGATGGAAGAAGAGCTTGCTCTGTCCACTCCACGCATTGACCTGGTATTGCAGTACCTCCAGGACCGGTGCACCTCTCTTATCAGTGACCAAAAGCAGAACCCAACCCAACCCAGCAAAGCAAAGCAAATCCGAGCGGAGCAACGATCCGAGGAAGGGCCGAGCGACCCGGGGAGCAGCGGCAGCAGTCCAGGGTCGGTCGGCCGGTGGGTCGGTTGCTTCCTTCCTTCCTTTCTTTCCTCCCAGCTCGTCGCTGTTGCAGGCCAGTGAGTGCGTGCGTGCGTGCGTGCGTGCCTCTTGGTCGCGACACGTCACGTCACTGAAGCGTGCTGCGGTAATGTCCGTCGGAACGTAATGTAACTGTGTGTGTGTGTGTGTGTGTGTGTGTGTGTGTGTGTGTGTGTGTGTGTGTGTGTGTGTGTGTGTGTGTGTGTGTGTGTGTGTGTGTGTGGCCTTGGTCATGAAGGCCCATGCCGGTTGAGGGTGCATTGAAGGATTAAAGCGCTAGTGTGTTTGGTTGCTTGAAGGTTAGCGTGGCCAGCTGACGGTTGTGCTGCAGCGGCTGCAGCTGCTGCCTGGCTCCTGTGGTTCTTTTGCATGCCTTGGTTTGTGTCTCCCTCTGATGGTGGCTGACGAGGGCGAGGACGAGAGAGAGTGAGCGAGTGTTTGTCCCAGCAGCAGCAGTAGCGGTTAAGAGGATTAGATGAGATGAGAGGAGATGAGATTAGAGTAAGGACTGCTACGTCTGTCAGGTGCTTAGCAGCCGATCTCGTTGAGCGGGAGGCGGAGGTGCGAACTGCCCCCCCCCCCCCTGGGGGCGGAGCCATGCAAATGTTTCAGGCCGCGCCGCCACGATCCCGGCGGGCCTCGTCGAGACAGAGGGCGGGCGGGCGGGCAGGCAGGAGACGGAGAGAGGGGAGAGTGTGCGAGCCGGTGGTGCTCGGCTTGGACGCAGGGGTGGTGCGGGCGGTCCTTTCCAGCCGTGGCTGCCGGCGCAGGGCTGCAGTCCGGCGCGGGGATCCGCAGAGGGAGTGCCCTGGGGGTTGGTGGGTGGCGGGCGTGCAGCGGGCGGAAGGGAGGCCCGGGGCCCGCGTGGCAGCTCGCTGCGACTGTGCGGAGCCTGGGTGGCGGGCCCGAGCCGGGCCCGCCGCCCTCTTCGGGTTATCGCTTCTCGGCCTTTTGGCTAAGATCAAGTGTAGTATCTGTTCTTATCAGTTTAATATCTGATACGTCCCCTATCTGGGGACCATATATTAAATGGATTTTTAGAACAGGGAGATGGAAGAAGAGCTTGCTCTGTCCACTCCACGCATTGACCTGGTATTGCAGTACCTCCAGGACCGGTGCACCTCTCTTATCAGTGACCAAAAGCAGAACCCAACCCAACCCAGCAAAGCAAAGCAAATCCGAGCGGAGCAACGATCCGAGGAAGGGCCGAGCGACCCGGGGAGCAGCGGCAGCAGTCCAGGGTCGGTCGGCCGGTGGGTCGGTTGCTTCCTTCCTTCCTTTCTTTCCTCCCAGCTCGTCGCTGTTGCAGGCCAGTGAGTGCGTGCGTGCGTGCGTGCGTGCCTCTTGGTCGCGACACGTCACGTCACTGAAGCGTGCTGCGGTAATGTCCGTCGGAACGTAATGTAACTGTGTGTGTGTGTGTGTGTGTGTGTGTGTGTGTGTGTGTGTGTGTGTGTGTGTGTGTGTGTGTGTGTGTGTGTGTGTGTGTGTGTGTGTGTGTGGCCTTGGTCATGAAGGCCCATGCCGGTTGAGGGTGCATTGAAGGATTAAAGCGCTAGTGTGTTTGGTTGCTTGAAGGTTAGCGTGGCCAGCTGACGGTTGTGCTGCAGCGGCTGCAGCTGCTGCCTGGCTCCTGTGGTTCTTTTGCATGCCTTGGTTTGTGTCTCCCTCTGATGGTGGCTGACGAGGGCGAGGACGAGAGAGAGTGAGCGAGTGTTTGTCCCAGCAGCAGCAGTAGCGGTTAAGAGGATTAGATGAGATGAGAGGAGATGAGATTAGAGTAAGGACTGCTACGTCTGTCAGGTGCTTAGCAGCCGATCTCGTTGAGCGGGAGGCGGAGGTGCGAACTGCCCCCCCCCCCCCTGGGGGCGGAGCCATGCAAATGTTTCAGGCCGCGCCGCCACGATCCCGGCGGGCCTCGTCGAGACAGAGGGCGGGCGGGCGGGCAGGCAGGAGACGGAGAGAGGGGAGAGTGTGCGAGCCGGTGGTGCTCGGCTTGGACGCAGGGGTGGTGCGGGCGGTCCTTTCCAGCCGTGGCTGCCGGCGCAGGGCTGCAGTCCGGCGCGGGGATCCGCAGAGGGAGTGCCCTGGGGGTTGGTGGGTGGCGGGCGTGCAGCGGGCGGAAGGGAGGCCCGGGGCCCGCGTGGCAGCTCGCTGCGACTGTGCGGAGCCTGGGTGGCGGGCCCGAGCCGGGCCCGCCGCCCTCTTCGGGTTATCGCTTCTCGGCCTTTTGGCTAAGATCAAGTGTAGTATCTGTTCTTATCAGTTTAATATCTGATACGTCCCCTATCTGGGGACCATATATTAAATGGATTTTTAGAACAGGGAGATGGAAGAAGAGCTTGCTCTGTCCACTCCACGCATTGACCTGGTATTGCAGTACCTCCAGGACCGGTGCACCTCTCTTATCAGTGACCAAAAGCAGAACCCAACCCAACCCAGCAAAGCAAAGCAAATCCGAGCGGAGCAACGATCCGAGGAAGGGCCGAGCGACCCGGGGAGCAGCGGCAGCAGTCCAGGGTCGGTCGGCCGGTGGGTCGGTTGCTTCCTTCCTTCCTTTCTTTCCTCCCAGCTCGTCGCTGTTGCAGGCCAGTGAGTGCGTGCGTGCGTGCGTGCGTGCCTCTTGGTCGCGACACGTCACGTCACTGAAGCGTGCTGCGGTAATGTCCGTCGGAACGTAATGTAACTGTGTGTGTGTGTGTGTGTGTGTGTGTGTGTGTGTGTGTGTGTGTGTGTGTGTGTGTGTGTGTGTGTGTGTGTGTGTGTGTGTGTGTGGCCTTGGTCATGAAGGCCCATGCCGGTTGAGGGTGCATTGAAGGATTAAAGCGCTAGTGTGTTTGGTTGCTTGAAGGTTAGCGTGGCCAGCTGACGGTTGTGCTGCAGCGGCTGCAGCTGCTGCCTGGCTCCTGTGGTTCTTTTGCATGCCTTGGTTTGTGTCTCCCTCTGATGGTGGCTGACGAGGGCGAGGACGAGAGAGAGTGAGCGAGTGTTTGTCCCAGCAGCAGCAGTAGCGGTTAAGAGGATTAGATGAGATGAGAGGAGATGAGATTAGAGTAAGGACTGCTACGTCTGTCAGGTGCTTAGCAGCCGATCTCGTTGAGCGGGAGGCGGAGGTGCGAACTGCCCCCCCCCCCCCTGGGGGCGGAGCCATGCAAATGTTTCAGGCCGCGCCGCCACGATCCCGGCGGGCCTCGTCGAGACAGAGGGCGGGCGGGCGGGCAGGCAGGAGACGGAGAGAGGGGAGAGTGTGCGAGCCGGTGGTGCTCGGCTTGGACGCAGGGGTGGTGCGGGCGGTCCTTTCCAGCCGTGGCTGCCGGCGCAGGGCTGCAGTCCGGCGCGGGGATCCGCAGAGGGAGTGCCCTGGGGGTTGGTGGGTGGCGGGCGTGCAGCGGGCGGAAGGGAGGCCCGGGGCCCGCGTGGCAGCTCGCTGCGACTGTGCGGAGCCTGGGTGGCGGGCCCGAGCCGGGCCCGCCGCCCTCTTCGGGTTATCGCTTCTCGGCCTTTTGGCTAAGATCAAGTGTAGTATCTGTTCTTATCAGTTTAATATCTGATACGTCCCCTATCTGGGGACCATATATTAAATGGATTTTTAGAACAGGGAGATGGAAGAAGAGCTTGCTCTGTCCACTCCACGCATTGACCTGGTATTGCAGTACCTCCAGGACCGGTGCACCTCTCTTATCAGTGACCAAAAGCAGAACCCAACCCAACCCAGCAAAGCAAAGCAAATCCGAGCGGAGCAACGATCCGAGGAAGGGCCGAGCGACCCGGGGAGCAGCGGCAGCAGTCCAGGGTCGGTCGGCCGGTGGGTCGGTTGCTTCCTTCCTTCCTTTCTTTCCTCCCAGCTCGTCGCTGTTGCAGGCCAGTGAGTGCGTGCGTGCGTGCGTGCGTGCCTCTTGGTCGCGACACGTCACGTCACTGAAGCGTGCTGCGGTAATGTCCGTCGGAACGTAATGTAACTGTGTGTGTGTGTGTGTGTGTGTGTGTGTGTGTGTGTGTGTGTGTGTGTGTGTGTGTGTGTGTGTGTGTGTGTGTGTGTGTGTGTGTGTGGCCTTGGTCATGAAGGCCCATGCCGGTTGAGGGTGCATTGAAGGATTAAAGCGCTAGTGTGTTTGGTTGCTTGAAGGTTAGCGTGGCCAGCTGACGGTTGTGCTGCAGCGGCTGCAGCTGCTGCCTGGCTCCTGTGGTTCTTTTGCATGCCTTGGTTTGTGTCTCCCTCTGATGGTGGCTGACGAGGGCGAGGACGAGAGAGAGTGAGCGAGTGTTTGTCCCAGCAGCAGCAGTAGCGGTTAAGAGGATTAGATGAGATGAGAGGAGATGAGATTAGAGTAAGGACTGCTACGTCTGTCAGGTGCTTAGCAGCCGATCTCGTTGAGCGGGAGGCGGAGGTGCGAACTGCCCCCCCCCCCCCCTGGGGGCGGAGCCATGCAAATGTTTCAGGCCGCGCCGCCACGATCCCGGCGGGCCTCGTCGAGACAGAGGGCGGGCGGGCGGGCAGGCAGGAGACGGAGAGAGGGGAGAGTGTGCGAGCCGGTGGTGCTCGGCTTGGACGCAGGGGTGGTGCGGGCGGTCCTTTCCAGCCGTGGCTGCCGGCGCAGGGCTGCAGTCCGGCGCGGGGATCCGCAGAGGGAGTGCCCTGGGGGTTGGTGGGTGGCGGGCGTGCAGCGGGCGGAAGGGAGGCCCGGGGCCCGCGTGGCAGCTCGCTGCGACTGTGCGGAGCCTGGGTGGCGGGCCCGAGCCGGGCCCGCCGCCCTCTTCGGGTTATCGCTTCTCGGCCTTTTGGCTAAGATCAAGTGTAGTATCTGTTCTTATCAGTTTAATATCTGATACGTCCCCTATCTGGGGACCATATATTAAATGGATTTTTAGAACAGGGAGATGGAAGAAGAGCTTGCTCTGTCCACTCCACGCATTGACCTGGTATTGCAGTACCTCCAGGACCGGTGCACCTCTCTTATCAGTGACCAAAAGCAGAACCCAACCCAACCCAGCAAAGCAAAGCAAATCCGAGCGGAGCAACGATCCGAGGAAGGGCCGAGCGACCCGGGGAGCAGCGGCAGCAGTCCAGGGTCGGTCGGCCGGTGGGTCGGTTGCTTCCTTCCTTCCTTTCTTTCCTCCCAGCTCGTCGCTGTTGCAGGCCAGTGAGTGCGTGCGTGCGTGCGTGCGTGCCTCTTGGTCGCGACACGTCACGTCACTGAAGCGTGCTGCGGTAATGTCCGTCGGAACGTAATGTAACTGTGTGTGTGTGTGTGTGTGTGTGTGTGTGTGTGTGTGTGTGTGTGTGTGTGTGTGTGTGTGTGTGCCTTGGTCATGAAGGCCCATGCCGGTTGAGGGTGCATTGAAGGATTAAAGCGCTAGTGTGTTTGGTTGCTTGAAGGTTAGCGTGGCCAGCTGACGGTTGTGCTGCAGCGGCTGCAGCTGCTGCCTGGCTCCTGTGGTTCTTTTGCATGCCTTGGTTTGTGTCTCCCTCTGATGGTGGCTGACGAGGGCGAGGACGAGAGAGAGTGAGCGAGTGTTTGTCCCAGCAGCAGCAGTAGCGGTTAAGAGGATTAGATGAGATGAGAGGAGATGAGATTAGAGTAAGGACTGCTACGTCTGTCAGGTGCTTAGCAGCCGATCTCGTTGAGCGGGAGGCGGAGGTGCGAACTGCCCCCCCCCCCCCTGGGGGCGGAGCCATGCAAATGTTTCAGGCCGCGCCGCCACGATCCCGGCGGGCCTCGTCGAGACAGAGGGCGGGCGGGCGGGCAGGCAGGAGACGGAGAGAGGGGAGAGTGTGCGAGCCGGTGGTGCTCGGCTTGGACGCAGGGGTGGTGCGGGCGGTCCTTTCCAGCCGTGGCTGCCGGCGCAGGGCTGCAGTCCGGCGCGGGGATCCGCAGAGGGAGTGCCCTGGGGGTTGGTGGGTGGCGGGCGTGCAGCGGGCGGAAGGGAGGCCCGGGGCCCGCGTGGCAGCTCGCTGCGACTGTGCGGAGCCTGGGTGGCGGGCCCGAGCCGGGCCCGCCGCCCTCTTCGGGTTATCGCTTCTCGGCCTTTTGGCTAAGATCAAGTGTAGTATCTGTTCTTATCAGTTTAATATCTGATACGTCCCCTATCTGGGGACCATATATTAAATGGATTTTTAGAACAGGGAGATGGAAGAAGAGCTTGCTCTGTCCACTCCACGCATTGACCTGGTATTGCAGTACCTCCAGGACCGGTGCACCTCTCTTATCAGTGACCAAAAGCAGAACCCAACCCAACCCAGCAAAGCAAAGCAAATCCGAGCGGAGCAACGATCCGAGGAAGGGCCGAGCGACCCGGGGAGCAGCGGCAGCAGTCCAGGGTCGGTCGGCCGGTGGGTCGGTTGCTTCCTTCCTTCCTTTCTTTCCTCCCAGCTCGTCGCTGTTGCAGGCCAGTGAGTGCGTGCGTGCGTGCGTGCGTGCCTCTTGGTCGCGACACGTCACGTCACTGAAGCGTGCTGCGGTAATGTCCGTCGGAACGTAATGTAACTGTGTGTGTGTGTGTGTGTGTGTGTGTGTGTGTGTGTGTGTGTGTGTGTGTGTGTGTGTGTGTGTGTGTGTGTGTGTGTGTGTGTGTGTGTGTGGCCTTGGTCATGAAGGCCCATGCCGGTTGAGGGTGCATTGAAGGATTAAAGCGCTAGTGTGTTTGGTTGCTTGAAGGTTAGCGTGGCCAGCTGACGGTTGTGCTGCAGCGGCTGCAGCTGCTGCCTGGCTCCTGTGGTTCTTTTGCATGCCTTGGTTTGTGTCTCCCTCTGATGGTGGCTGACGAGGGCGAGGACGAGAGAGAGTGAGCGAGTGTTTGTCCCAGCAGCAGCAGTAGCGGTTAAGAGGATTAGATGAGATGAGAGGAGATGAGATTAGAGTAAGGACTGCTACGTCTGTCAGGTGCTTAGCAGCCGATCTCGTTGAGCGGGAGGCGGAGGTGCGAACTGCCCCCCCCCCCCCTGGGGGCGGAGCCATGCAAATGTTTCAGGCCGCGCCGCCACGATCCCGGCGGGCCTCGTCGAGACAGAGGGCGGGCGGGCGGGCAGGCAGGAGACGGAGAGAGGGGAGAGTGTGCGAGCCGGTGGTGCTCGGCTTGGACGCAGGGGTGGTGCGGGCGGTCCTTTCCAGCCGTGGCTGCCGGCGCAGGGCTGCAGTCCGGCGCGGGGATCCGCAGAGGGAGTGCCCTGGGGGTTGGTGGGTGGCGGGCGTGCAGCGGGCGGAAGGGAGGCCCGGGGCCCGCGTGGCAGCTCGCTGCGACTGTGCGGAGCCTGGGTGGCGGGCCCGAGCCGGGCCCGCCGCCCTCTTCGGGTTATCGCTTCTCGGCCTTTTGGCTAAGATCAAGTGTAGTATCTGTTCTTATCAGTTTAATATCTGATACGTCCCCTATCTGGGGACCATATATTAAATGGATTTTTAGAACAGGGAGATGGAAGAAGAGCTTGCTCTGTCCACTCCACGCATTGACCTGGTATTGCAGTACCTCCAGGGACCGGTGCACCTCTCTTATCAGTGACCAAAAGCAGAACCCCAACCCAACCCAGCAAAGCAAAGCAAATCCGAGCGGAGCAACGATCCGAGGAAGGGCCGAGCGACCCGGGGAGCAGCGGCAGCAGTCAGGGTCGGTCGGCCGGTGGGTCGGTTGCTTCCTTCCTTCCTTTCTTTCCTCCCAGCTCGTCGCTGTTGCAGGCCAGTGAGTGCGTGCGTGCGTGCGTGCGTGCCTCTTGGTCGCGACACGTCACGTCACTGAAGCGTGCTGCGGTAATGTCCGTCGGAACGTAATGTAACTGTGTGTGTGTGTGTGTGTGTGTGTGTGTGTGTGTGTGTGTGTGTGTGTGTGTGTGTGTGTGTGTGTGTGTGTGTGTGTGTGTGTGTGTGTGGCCTTGGTCATGAAGGCCCATGCCGGTTGAGGGTGCATTGAAGGATTAAAGCGCTAGTGTGTTTGGTTGCTTGAAGGTTAGCGTGGCCAGCTGACGGTTGTGCTGCAGCGGCTGCAGCTGCTGCCTGGCTCCTGTGGTTCTTTTGCATGCCTTGGTTTGTGTCTCCCTCTGATGGTGGCTGACGAGGGCGAGGACGAGAGAGAGTGAGCGAGTGTTTGTCCCAGCAGCAGCAGTAGCGGTTAAGAGGATTAGATGAGATGAGAGGAGATGAGATTAGAGTAAGGGACTGCTACGTCTGTCAGGTGCTTAGCAGCCGATCTCGTTGAGCGGGAGGCGGAGGTGCGAACTGCCCCCCCCCCCCCCTGGGGGCGGAGCCATGCAAATGTTTCAGGCCGCGCCGCCACGATCCCGGCGGGCCTCGTCGAGACAGAGGGCGGGCGGGCGGGGCAGGCAGGAGACGGAGAGAGGGGAGAGTGTGCGAGCCGGTGGTGCTCGGCTTGGACGCAGGGGTGGTGCGGGCGGTCCTTTCCAGCCGTGGCTGCCGGCGCAGGGCTGCAGTCCGGCGCGGGGATCCGCAGAGGGAGTGCCCTGGGGGTTGGTG
>JARDYJ010000324.1:0-28465 GCA_029215755.1 Spea hammondii
GGTGTATGTTAGCACTACTGTTCTAAGGCGACAGTAGTAGGGGTATATGCGAGACTGGCCCAAGGCGACAGTGGTGTCTGTTGACACATCCGGCCTCAGGTGACTGTGATATGGGTATTTTTAATAGTGGCTGAAAGCGACTGGGGTGTCTGTTAGCACATCTGGCCTATGGCGACTGTGGTAGAGGTGTATGGTAGACTGGCTGAAGGCGACGGTGGTGTCTGTTGGCACATCCGGCCTCAGTTGACTGTGATATGGGTACATGTGAGAGTGGGTGAAAGCAACTGGGTGTCTGTTAGCACAACCGTTCTAAGGCGACAGTAGTAGGGGTATATGCGAGACTGGCCCAAGGCGACGGTGGTGTCTGTTGGCACATCCGGCCTAAGGAGATTGTGATATGGGTATATGTGAGATTGACAGAAGGCGACAGTGGAGTCTATTGGCACATGGGACCTAAGCTGACAGTCATATGGGTATATGTGAGAGTGGCCGAAAGCAACTGGTGTTTGTTGGCGCATCCGGCCTATGGCGACCGTAGTAGAGGTGTATGCATGACTGGCTGAAGGCGACGGTGGTGTCGATTGGCACATCCGGCCTCAGGTGACTGTGATATGGGTATTTTTAATAGTGGCCGAAAGCGACTGGGGTATCTGTTAGCATATCTGGCCTATGGCGACCGTGGTAGAGGTATATGCTAGACTGGCTGAAGGCGATGGTGGTGTCTGTTGGCACATCCGGCCTGCGACAACCGTGATATGAGTGATTGTGAGATTGGGTAAAGGTAACGGTGGTGTCTGTTGGTGAATGTGATGAGTCAGCCGTGATATGAGTGAATGTGAGATTGGGTAAAGGCAACGGTGGTGTCTGTTGGCACATCCGGCCTCAGTTCACTGTGATATGGGTACATGTGAGAGTGGGTGAAAGCAACTGGGTGTATGTCAGCACTACTGTTCTAGGGCGACAGTAGTAGGGGTATATGCAAGACTAGCCCAAGGCGACGGTGGTGTCTGTTGGCACATCCGGCCTATTGCAACCATAGTAGTTTGTCAGACTGGCTGAAGGCGACGGTGAGTAGTTTGTGAGACTGGCTGAAGGCGACGGTGGTGTCTGTTGGCACATCCGGCCTCAGGTGACTGTGATATGGGTATTTTTAATAGTGGCTGAAAGCAACTGGGGTGTCTGTTAGCACATCTGGCCTATGGCGACCGTGGTAGAGGTGTATGGTAGACTGGCTGAAGGCGACGGTGGTGTCTGTTGGCACATCCGGCCTGAGTCAACCGGGATATGAGTGAATGTGAGATTGCGTAAAGGCAACGGTGGTGTCTGTTGGCATATCCGGCCTCAGTTGACTGTGATATGGGTACGTGTGAAAGTGGGTGAAAGCAACTGGGTGTCTGTCAGCACAACCGTTCTAAGGCGACAGTAGTAGGGGGTATATGCGAGACCGGCCCAAGGCGACGGTGGTGTCTGTTGGCACATCCGGCCTGAGTCAACCGGGATATGAGTGAATGTGAGATTGGGTAAAGGCAACGGTGGTGTCTGTTGGCATATCCGGCCTCAGTTGACTGTGATATGGGTACGTGTGAAAGTGGGTGAAAGCAACTGGGTGTCTGTTAGCACAACCGTTCTAAGGCGACAGTAGTAGGGGGTATATGCGAGACTGGCCCAAGGCGACGGTGGTGTCTGTTGGCACATCCGGCCTGAGTCAACCGGGATATGAGTGAATGTGAGATTGGGTAAAGGCAACGGTGGTGTCTGTTGGCATATCCGGCCTCAGTTGACTGTGATATGGGTACGTGTGAAAGTGGGTGAAAGCAACTGGGTTTCTGTTAGCACAACCGTTCTAAGGCGACAGTAGTAGGGGGTATATGCGAGACTGGCCCAAGGCGACGGTGGTGTCTGTTGGCACATCCGGCCTATTGCACCCATAGTAGAGGTGTATGCAAGACTTGCTGAGGGCGACGGTGGTGTCTGTTGCCACATCCAGCCTAAGTCATATGGGTATATGTGAGAGTGGCCGAAAGCAACTGGTGTTTGTTGACACATGCGGCCTATGGCGACCGTAGTAAAAGTGTATGCAAGCTTGCTGAAGGCGACGGTGGTGTCTGTTGGCACATCCGGCCTCAGTTGCCTGTAATATGGGTACATGTGAGAGTGGGTGAAAGCAACTGGGGTGTCTGTTAGCACAACCGTTCTACGGCGACAGTAGTAGGGGTATACGTGAGACTGACCCAAGGCAACGGTGGTGTCTGTTGGCACATCCGGCCTACGGCGACCGTAGTAGAGGTGTATTCAAGACTGGCTAAAGGCGACGGTGGTGTCTCTTGGCACATCCGGCCTGAGTCAACCGTGATGTAAGTAAATGTGAGATTGGCCAAAGGTGACGGTGGTGTCTGTTGGCTTAACCAGCCTAAAACCGTAATAGGGTTATATGCGAGACTGGCCCAAGGCGATGTTGGTGTCTGTTGGCACATCCGCATAAGGTGACTGTGAAATGGGTATATGTGAGAGTGGCGAAGGCGACGGTGGTGTCTGTGGGCACAACCGGCCTAAAGTGACCGTAATAGCAGTGTATGTGAGACTGGCCTAAATTGACCATAATGTGGGTGTATGTAAAATTGGCAGAAGACAACTGTGCTGTTTCTTTGCGCAACCATTCTAAGGCGGCAGTAGCAGGGGTGTATGTGAGACTTGCCAAAGGCGACGGTGGTGTCTCTTGGCGCAACCGACCCAACGCAGCCACAGTACGGGTGTATGCGAGACAGGCCAAAGGTAGATGGGATGTCTTTTGGTGCAACCGGCCTAAGGCGGCAGTAGTAGGGGTGTATGTGAGACTTGCCGAAGGTGACGCCGGTGTCTGTTGGTACATGCGACTTAAGGCGACAGTCATATGGGTATATGTGAGAGTGGCCAGAAGCAACTAGTGTTTGTTGGCACATGCGGCCTATGGTGACCGTAATAGAGGTGTATGCAAGACTGACTGAAGCTCACGGTGGTGTCTGTTGTGACATCCGGCCTGAGTCAACCGTGATATGAGTGAATGTGAGAGTGGCCTAAAGCGACTGGGGTTTCTGTTAGCACATCCGGCCCATGGCGACCGTAGTAGAGGTGTATGCTAGACTGGCTGAAGGCGACGGTGGTGTCTGTCGGCACATCCGGCCTCAGTTGACTGTGATATGGCTATATGTGAGAGTGTCTGAAAGCGACTGGGGTGTCTGTTAGCACATCCGGCCTATGACGACTATTGTAAAGGTGTATGCAAGACTGGCTGAAGGCCCTAGGCTTGCCCGTAGGTAGTATCGGCCCTGTGTGCAACTAATTTTAAGGTATGCTAGCCATCCCAGGCGCCGCAAAGTCATCAAGATTAATTATGGATGGAATAAGCATGTCTTTAATTGTGTGTGATTTTTAGATTCAAATGAGCTGATATCCAATTATCTAACAATATACTATTGTACTTTATTTGACCTATAAATAACCATTTTTCCAGTGCTCTGTTGTAGAAAACATTAAATAATTTTACATAATCTTCAGCTTTTTGAATGAGAAACAGGAGAGCTGCTGCTTAATGGGATGGTTACGATGAGTTCTCTGATCGCCCCAACTGTCCATTTACAATAAAAAAAACACAGCATCCATAGAAAAATTCTATGAATATATACATTTCAGGGAGTCCTGTAGCTTACTTGATGCATCGACATGCAGCAATATTAATGTGGCCTGGTAAGCAGAGCAGTAGTGTAACCCAAAATCCTGGGCCCCCAGTGATCTGTTATTGAGTCCTTCCATGTAACTATCCTATTTTGTATCCAAATGGCTGTGTCTTGAAATGTGTTATTGTGAAAGGTGTGTGAAAGTATTGCTCACTTATATGCAATTATATTATGGGCCAAATAAACAACTTTGTTCATAATTTAAGCCAGTGGTATGTCAACACATTGTATGAATAGGATCCCTCTGTATCACGGGCTGGAGGACCCTATTTTCTCCCTTGAGCCTAAATGCAACGATATCAAACAAACCATTTTAGACAAGACCACACGCCCTCTAAGAATAAACATAATGATGCATTGGCCCATGCTTTATTCAAACTATTATTCATCTCAGCAGCAACCAAGCAGAATAACTCAACAAAGTATCACCCATCAGGCAAATCCTATAGCCTTTCTAAAGTCTTGCACTCTCTGATAAAATGCATTGACTGCCTATCTTTTCAGATTATTCAAGCAGAAGTTACACTGTCAGTAAATTATCTCTGTGAAGAATAGATAAAAAATATAGTTTGATTCAAATGCCAGTGTTAGCCATCATTTTCAGATGCTGGGAACAGTGAATGATGGCATCGACACTGTTGACACTGTTGATGACAGCATAATGCAACAATAGACACTTGCTTTCTGGAAATCTTCCCTGCACACTCAGAGTGTGCAGGGAAGGGACATGGAGGGAGATATAGATATTGGTAGCTACCTCGCAGTGTGTGTCAGGGTTCCAGTCGGTATATCTGAAAGTCACTTCTTCTATAGGATGAAGAATTGGTGATCTCAAACAGATACAGGTCTGACGTTTTTTTTCTTCATGGGAACTTTTTGTTTTAAAGGGATAACAGCTGCCAGCTACGTAGGTGGCGGCTCAGGTTGGTCTCCCTGTGTAGGAGCAGGATTGGGCTTAGCACTCGGCTGGAGGAAGACAGGTGTCTACTGTAACCTTTCTCTATGGCGCCATCTGATTAAGCAATGGGGGGTGTCTGTGCAACAATACTTCCTCAAGTTAGAGATGCGATCATCATTCATAACAGAATTTTTTGTAGCATTTGGTGTTTCCAGATATGGCTGTTAGTGCAAGATACTTAATTCTAGACCTGCTTTCTAAAGCCATGATGACTTTATCCAGTTTATTGCAGGCTGTCTTTATGGGCTTTATGGTGAGGGATATTCTGCTTTTGCATTTAATTTCTACTTCAATAAAGTGGTACACATTTTAGTATAGAAGAATTAGTTTGCTCTATTTCAAAAGATAACCATTGCCAACGGTTTTCTTTGGCAGTGTTTTAAACAGAAAACAAATTCATGTATCAATGTCAATATGTTTAAAGTGTACCAAACCTTTAAACTTTTTACCATTCAGACGATAGCCATAGCCATATCCATTTGCAATTAATGTTTCTGAACATTACTTGTGTAACTTTAATGTTTGTTGGACAGGATTACCAAGAACTGGAGCTCATGTTGAACCACTGGCGCTGTTCATATTGTTCATAACCCATACGTCGTGCCAATAGATTTGAGCAAAGCACTGTAAGCAGCGTAGAAGCAAATGGTTAATGGATCTTTCCTTGAGGTCATTGGAAGAAACTAAGATAAGTGGCTTTCTATTTATAATTTTTGATGCACACTGTCACTTGATGGTTAAAGTTTATTATCTTTTATTGGTGATTTAAAGTGATTTGCTGCACTGTTATCTACACTATATATTTTGTACAAATAAGTGCCAATTATCACACACTATAATTATTCATGGTTAATCACTCAAACCACATACTTAAAAAAACCATACTGGAAAAACAAGCATTTTTCTCTGCTCTGGTAAGCAGAGCTGTAGAGTTAACACAAAATCCTGGAGCCCTACGCTCTGCTATGGAGTCCTTCATACTTATGTATCCTTGTAATCATGGTAGGTGTGTATGTGAGACCCGTCTAAAGCGACGGTGGTGTCTGTTGGCACATCTGGGCTATGGTGATCGTGATATGGGTGTATGTGAGACAAGCTTAAGGCCGCCGTGATGTCTGTTGGTACACATGGCCTAAGGTGACCCTGATATGGGTATATGTGAGACTGGCCCAAGGCGACAGTGGTGTCTTTTGGCTCATCCGGCCTAAGGCGACAGTGATATGGGTGTATATTAGGGCTGCATCTAACGATTATTTTCATTAGTTGTCCGATTATTTTTTCGATTATTCGATTAATCAGATAAAAAAATAAATGTAATTTTTTCATTTATTTAAAATAATTTAATAAACAAACAGGATGTTAAAAACAAATAGCAGAATAAGAAACCTTTGGTAAAAATGCATGTTGTTTTTATTTCCCATCCTGCCCCATTTGAGCCCAGGCTTGCCCCACTGCCTCCCAGATATGCCACTCTGCCCTCCCCACATATGCCATATATCCCCAGATATGCCACTCTGCCCTCCCCACATATGCCTTATATACCCCTTATGCCTTACACCCCCTGATATGCCACTCTGCCCCCTGATATGCCTTATACCCCCAGATATGCTACTCCGTCCTCCCCAGATATGCCTTATACCCCCACACATGCCTTATACCCCCCAGATATGCCATAGTGCCCTCATAGATTCACAGACTTGTTCACAGCTAACTGACACAATACTTTATTTAGATTCCCCTTAGTTTGCACCCCTTAACCTCTAACAGCACCTTAAGTTAACCTTATTAAATTAACCCTCAGCACTAAATTAACCCTAAATATCCCATTAACCATAACTGCCCCTTAATTAACCCTAAAGACCCCATCAATCACAACTGCCCCTAAATTAACCCTAAAGACCGAATCAACCATAACTGCCCCTAATTTAACCCAACGACCCCATTAACCATAACTGCACCTAAATTAACCATAACTGCCCCTCAATTAACCCTTAAGAGCCCATCAACCTTTACTGCCCCTTAATTAACCCTAAAGACCCCATTAACCAAAACTGATCCTAAATTAGCCCTAAACACCCCATCAACCATAACTGCCCCTAAATTAACCCTAAAGACCCTATTAACCATAACTGTCCCTAAATTAACCATAACTGCCCCTAAATTAACCCTAAAGACCCCATTAACCAAAACTGTCCCTAAATTAACCCTAAAGAGCCCATCAACGATAACTGCCCCTAAATTAACCCTAAAGACCCCATTAACCATAAATGCTCCTAAACTAACCCTAACGACCCCATTAACCATAACTGCCCTTCAATTAACCCTAAACACCCCATCAACCATAACTGCCACTAAATTAACCCTAAACACCCCATAAACCATAACTGTCCCTAAATTAACCCCCACATCCCCTAATTTTCAGCAGCCCAAATATTAGTTTTATACTTACCGTTTGATGAGTTGCTGAGCAGTGTGGACACTATAAGGGAAGGGGCAGGGGGCGCCAATCATCAGTGTGACTGCAGGGAGGGACATAAGTAGTAACTGCTGTAAGTGACATTGAATGAACCGATTTATAAAATGAGTGGTAGTTTTCAGAGCATTTTCTCTGAAAAAACCCTCATCTTATAATTGATAAAATCGATTCAACTAATCGATAATGAAATGCATTGGCAACGATTTTCATTATCGATTATTATTAATTTTATGGATTAGTTGTTGCAGCCCTAGTGTATATGAGACAGGCTAAAAGCGATGGTGGTGTCTGTTTGCGCAATCGGCCTAAAACGACCATAGTAGGGGTGTATGTGGGAGTGACTGAAGAAGACGGTGGTGTTTGTTACCACATCCGTCCCTAGGCAACGTGATATGGGTGTTTGTGAGACTGGCTGAAGGCGACGGTGGTGTCTGTTGGCACATCCGGCCTAAGGAGATTTTGATATGGGTATATGTGAGATTGACAGAAGGTGACAGTGGTGTCTATTGGCACATGGGACCTAAGCTGACAGTCATATGGGTATATGTGACAGTGGCCGAAAGCAACTGGTGTTTGTTGGCGCATCCGGCCTATGGCGACCGTAGTAGAAGTGTATGCTAGACTGGCTGAAGGCTACGGTGGTGTCTGTTGGCACATCCGGCCTCAGTTCACTGTGATATGGGTACATGTGAGAGTGGGTGAAAGCAACTGGGTGTATGTTAGCACTACTGTTCTAAGGCGACAGTAATAGGGGTATACGCAAGACTAGCCCAAGGCGACGGTGGTGTCTGTTGGCACATCCGGCCTATTGCAACCATAGTAGTTTGTGAGACTGGCTGAAGGCGACGGTGAGTAGTTTGTGAGACTGGCTGAAGGCGACCGTGGTGTCTGTTGGCACATCCGGCCTCAGGTGACTGGGGTATCTGTTAGCACATCCGGCCTCAGGTGACTGGGGTATCTGTTAGCACATCTGGCCTATGGCGACCGTGGTAGAGGTGTATGGTAGACTGGCTGAAGGCGACGGTGGTGTCTGTTGGCACATCGGGCCTCAGTTCACTGTGATATGGGTACATGTGAGAGTGGGTGAAAGCAACTGGGTGTATGTTAGCACTACTGTTCTAAGGCGACAGTAGTAGGGGTATATGCGAGACTGGCCCAAGGCGACAGTGGTGTCTGTTGACACATCCGGCCTCAGGTGACTGTGATATGGGTATTTTTAATAGTGGCTGAAAGCGACTGGGGTGTCTGTTAGCACATCTGGCCTATGGCGACTGTGGTAGAGGTGTATGGTAGACTGGCTGAAGGCGACGGTGGTGTCTGTTGGCACATCCGGCCTCAGTTGACTGTGATATGGGTACATGTGAGAGTGGGTGAAAGCAACTGGGTGTCTGTTAGCACAACCGTTCTAAGGCGACAGTAGTAGGGGTATATGCGAGACTGGCCCAAGGCGACGGTGGTGTCTGTTGGCACATCCGGCCTAAGGAGATTGTGATATGGGTATATGTGAGATTGACAGAAGGCGACAGTGGAGTCTATTGGCACATGGGACCTAAGCTGACAGTCATATGGGTATATGTGAGAGTGGCCGAAAGCAACTGGTGTTTGTTGGCGCATCCGGCCTATGGCGACCGTAGTAGAGGTGTATGCATGACTGGCTGAAGGCGACGGTGGTGTCGATTGGCACATCCGGCCTCAGGTGACTGTGATATGGGTATTTTTAATAGTGGCCGAAAGCGACTGGGGTATCTGTTAGCATATCTGGCCTATGGCGACCGTGGTAGAGGTATATGCTAGACTGGCTGAAGGCGACGGTGGTGTCTGTTGGCACATCCGGCCTGCGACAACCGTGATATGAGTGATTGTGAGATTGGGTAAAGGTAACGGTGGTGTCTGTTGGTGAATGTGATGAGTCAGCCGTGATATGAGTGAATGTGAGATTGGGTAAAGGCAACGGTGGTGTCTGTTGGCACATCCGGCCTCAGTTCACTGTGATATGGGTACATGTGAGAGTGGGTGAAAGCAACTGGGTGTATGTCAGCACTACTGTTCTAGGGCGACAGTAGTAGGGGTATATGCAAGACTAGCCCAAGGCGACGGTGGTGTCTGTTGGCACATCCGGCCTATTGCAACCATAGTAGTTTGTCAGACTGGCTGAAGGCGACGGTGAGTAGTTTGTGAGACTGGCTGAAGGCGACGGTGGTGTCTGTTGGCACATCCGGCCTCAGGTGACTGTGATATGGGTATTTTTAATAGTGGCTGAAAGCAACTGGGGTGTCTGTTAGCACATCTGGCCTATGGCGACCGTGGTAGAGGTGTATGGTAGACTGGCTGAAGGCGACGGTGGTGTCTGTTGGCACATCCGGCCTGAGTCAACCGGGATATGAGTGAATGTGAGATTGCGTAAAGGCAACGGTGGTGTCTGTTGGCATATCCGGCCTCAGTTGACTGTGATATGGGTACGTGTGAAAGTGGGTGAAAGCAACTGGGTGTCTGTCAGCACAACCGTTCTAAGGCGACAGTAGTAGGGGGTATATGCGAGACCGGCCCAAGGCGACGGTGGTGTCTGTTGGCACATCCGGCCTGAGTCAACCGGGATATGAGTGAATGTGAGATTGGGTAAAGGCAACGGTGGTGTCTGTTGGCATATCCGGCCTCAGTTGACTGTGATATGGGTACGTGTGAAAGTGGGTGAAAGCAACTGGGTGTCTGTTAGCACAACCGTTCTAAGGCGACAGTAGTAGGGGGTATATGCGAGACTGGCCCAAGGCGACGGTGGTGTCTGTTGGCACATCCGGCCTGAGTCAACCGGGATATGAGTGAATGTGAGATTGGGTAAAGGCAACGGTGGTGTCTGTTGGCATATCCGGCCTCAGTTGACTGTGATATGGGTACGTGTGAAAGTGGGTGAAAGCAACTGGGTGTCTGTTAGCACAACCGTTCTAAGGCGACAGTAGTAGGGGGTATATGCGAGACTGGCCCAAGGCGACGGTGGTGTCTGTTGGCACATCCGGCCTATTGCACCCATAGTAGAGGTGTATGCAAGACTTGCTGAGGGCGACGGTGGTGTCTGTTGCCACATCCAGCCTAAGTCATATGGGTATATGTGAGAGTGGCCGAAAGCAACTGGTGTTTGTTGACACATGCGGCCTATGGCGACCGTAGTAAAAGTGTATGCAAGCTTGCTGAAGGCGACGGTGGTGTCTGTTGGCACATCCGGCCTCAGTTGCCTGTAATATGGGTACATGTGAGAGTGGGTGAAAGCAACTGGGGTGTCTGTTAGCACAACCGTTCTACGGCGACAGTAGTAGGGGTATACGTGAGACTGACCCAAGGCAACGGTGGTGTCTGTTGGCACATCCGGCCTACGGCGACCGTAGTAGAGGTGTATTCAAGACTGGCTAAAGGCGACGGTGGTGTCTCTTGGCACATCCGGCCTGAGTCAACCGTGATGTAAGTAAATGTGAGATTGGCCAAAGGTGACGGTGGTGTCTGTTGGCTTAACCAGCCTAAAACCGTAATAGGGTTATATGCGAGACTGGCCCAAGGCGATGTTGGTGTCTGTTGGCACATCCGCATAAGGTGACTGTGAAATGGGTATATGTGAGAGTGGCGAAGGCGACGGTGGTGTCTGTGGGCACAACCGGCCTAAATTGACCATAATGTGGGTGTATGTAAAATTGGCAGAAGACAACTGTGCTGTTTCTTTGCGCAACCATTCTAAGGCGGCAGTAGCAGGGGTGTATGTGAGACTTGCCAAAGGCGACGGTGGTGTCTCTTGGCGCAACCGACCCAACGCAGCCACAGTACGGGTGTATGCGAGACAGGCCAAAGGTAGATGGGATGTCTTTTGGTGCAACCGGCCTAAGGCGGCAGTAGTAGGGGTGTATGTGAGACTTGCCGAAGGTGACGCCGGTGTCTGTTGGTACATGCGACTTAAGGCGACAGTCATATGGGTATATGTGAGAGTGGCCAGAAGCAACTAGTGTTTGTTGGCACATGCGGCCTATGGTGACCGTAATAGAGGTGTATGCAAGACTGACTGAAGCTCACGGTGGTGTCTGTTGTGACATCCGGCCTGAGTCAACCGTGATATGAGTGAATGTGAGAGTGGCCTAAAGCGACTGGGGTTTCTGTTAGCACATCCGGCCCATGGCGACCGTAGTAGAGGTGTATGCTAGACTGGCTGAAGGCGACGGTGGTGTCTGTCGGCACATCCGGCCTCAGTTGACTGTGATATGGCTATATGTTAGAGTGTCTGAAAGCGACTGGGGTGTCTGTTAGCACATCCGGCCTATGACGACTATTGTAAAGGTGTATGCAAGACTGGCTGAAGGCCCTAGGCTGAGTGCGCTATAGGCCGGCGCCTACCTTGCCCGTAGGTAGTATCGGCCCTGTGTGCAACTAATTTTAAGGTATGCTAGCCATCCCAGGCGCCGCAAAGTCATCAAGATTAATTATGGATGGAATAAGCATGTCTTTAATTGTGTGTGATTTTTAGATTCAAATGAGCTGATATCCAATTATCTAACAATATACTATTGTACTTTATTTGACCTATAAATAACCATTTTTCCAGTGCTCTGTTGTAGAAAACATTAAATAATTTTACATAATCTTCAGCTTTTTGAATGAGAAACAGGAGAGCTGCTGCTTAATGGGATGGTTACGATGAGTTCTCTGATCGCCCCAACTGTCCATTTACAATAAAAAAAACACAGCATCCATAGAAAAATTCTATGAATATATACATTTCAGGGAGTCCTGTAGCTTACTTGATGCATCGACATGCAGCAATATTAATGTGGCCTGGTAAGCAGAGCAGTAGTGTAACCCAAAATCCTGGGCCCCCAGTGATCTGTTATCGAGTCCTTCCATGTAACTATCCTATTTTGTATCCAAATGGCTGTGTCTTGAAATGTGTTATTGTGAAAGGTGTGTGAAAGTATTGCTCACTTATATGCAATTATATTATGGGCCAAATAAACAACTTTGTTCATAATTTAAGCCAGTGGTATGTCAACACATTGTATGAATAGGATCCCTCTGTATCACGGGCTGGAGGACCCTATTTTCTCCCTTGAGCCTAAATGCAACGATATCAAACAAACCATTTTAGACAAGGCCACACGCCCTCTAAGAATAAACATAATGATGCATTGGCCCATGCTTTATTCAAACTATTATTCATCTCAGCAGCAACCAAGCAGAATAACTCAACAAAGTATCACCCATCAGGCAAATCCTATAGCCTTTCTAAAGTCTTGCACTCTCTGATAAAATGCATTGACTGCCTATCTTTTCAGATTATTCAAGCAGAAGTTACACTGTCAGTAAATTATCTCTGTGAAGAATAGATAAAAAATATAGTTTGATTCAAATGCCAGTGTTAGCCATCATTTTCAGATGCTGGGAACAGTGAATGATGGCATCGACACTGTTGACACTGTTGATGACAGCATAATGCAACAATAGACACTTGCTTTCTGGAAATCTTCCCTGCACACTCAGAGTGTGCAGGGAAGGGACATGGAGGGAGATATAGATATTGGTAGCTACCTCGCAGTGTGTGTCAGGGTTCCAGTCGGTATATCTGAAAGTCACTTCTTCTATAGGATGAAGAATTGGTGATCTCAAACAGATACAGGTCTGACGTTTTTTTTCTTCATGGGAACTTTTTGTTTTAAAGGGATAACAGCTGCCAGCTACGTAGGTGGCGGCTCAGGTTGGTCTCCCTGTGTAGGAGCAGGATTGGGCTTAGCACTCGGCTGGAGGAAGACAGGTGTCTACTGTAACCTTTCTCTTTGGCGCCATCTGATTAAGCAATGGGGGGTGTCTGTGCAACAATACTTCCTCAAGTTAGAGATGCGATCATCATTCATAACAGAATTTTTTGTAGCATTTGGTGTTTCCAGATATGGCTGTTAGTGCAAGATACTTAATTCTAGACCTGCTTTCTAAAGCCATGATGACTTTATCCAGTTTATTGCAGGCTGTCTTTACGGGCTTTATGGTGAGGGATATTCTGCTTTTGCATTTAATTTCTACTTCAATAAAGTGGTACACATTTTAGTATAGAAGAATTAGTTTGCTCTATTTCAAAAGATAACCATTGCCAACGGTTTTCTTTGGCAGTGTTTTAAACAGAAAACAAATTCATGTATCAATGTCAATATGTTTAAAGTGTACCAAACCTTTAAACTTTTTACCATTCAGACGATAGCCATAGCCATATCCATTTGCAATTAATGTTTCTGAACATTACTTGTGTAACTTTAATGTTTGTTGGACAGGATTACCAAGAACTGGAGCTCATGTTGAACCACTGGCGCTGTTCATATTGTTCATAACCCATACGTCGTGCCAATAGATTTGAGCAAAGCACTGTAAGCAGCGTAGAAGCAAATGGTTAATGGATCTTTCCTTGAGGTCATTGGAAGAAACTAAGATAAGTGGCTTTCTATTTATAATTTTTGATGCACACTGTCACTTGATGGTTAAAGTTTATTATCTTTTATTGGTGATTTAAAGTGATTTGCTGCACTGTTATCTACACTATATATTTTGTACAAATAAGTGCCAATTATCACACACTATAATTATTCATGGTTAATCACTCAAACCACATACTTAAAAAAACCATACTGGAAAAACAAGCATTTTTCTCTGCTCTGGTAAGCAGAGCTGTAGAGTTAACACAAAATCCTGGAGCCCTACGCTCTGCTATGGAGTCCTTCATACTTATGTATCCTTGTAATCATGGTAGGTGTGTATGTGAGACCCGTCTAAAGCGACGGTGGTGTCTGTTGGCACATCTGGGCTATGGTGATCGTGATATGGGTGTATGTGAGACAAGCTTAAGGCCGCCGTGATGTCTGTTGGTACACATGGCCTAAGGTGACCCTGATATGGGTATATGTGAGACTGGCCCAAGGCGACAGTGGTGTCTTTTGGCTCATCCGGCCTAAGGCGACAGTGATATGGGTGTATATTAGGGCTGCATCTAACGATTATTTTCATTAGTTGTCCGATTATTTTTTCGATTATTCGATTAATCAGATAAAAAAATAAATGTAATTTTTTCATTTATTTAAAATAATTTAATAAACAAACAGGATGTTAAAAACAAATAGCAGAATAAGAAACCTTTGGTAAAAATGCATGTTGTTTTTATTTCCCATCCTGCCCCATTTGAGCCCAGGCTTGCCCCACTGCCTCCCAGATATGCCACTCTGCCCTCCCCACATATGCCATATATCCCCAGATATGCCACTCTGCCCTCCCCACATATGCCTTATATACCCCTTATGCCTTACACCCCCTGATATGCCACTCTGCCCCCTGATATGCCTTATACCCCCAGATATGCTACTCCGTCCTCCCCAGATATGCCTTATACCCCCACACATGCCTTATACCCCCCAGATATGCCATAGTGCCCTCATAGATTCACAGACTTGTTCACAGCTAACTGACACAATACTTTATTTAGATTCCCCTTAGTTTGCACCCCTTAACCTCTAACAGCACCTTAAGTTAACCTTATTAAATTAACCCTCAGCACTAAATTAACCCTAAATATCCCATTAACCATAACTGCCCCTTAATTAACCCTAAAGACCCCATCAATCACAACTGCCCCTAAATTAACCCTAAAGACCGAATCAACCATAACTGCCCCTAATTTAACCCAACGACCCCATTAACCATAACTGCACCTAAATTAACCATAACTGCCCCTCAATTAACCCTTAAGAGCCCATCAACCTTTACTGCCCCTTAATTAACCCTAAAGACCCCATTAACCAAAACTGATCCTAAATTAGCCCTAAACACCCCATCAACCATAACTGCCCCTAAATTAACCCTAAAGACCCTATTAACCATAACTGTCCCTAAATTAACCATAACTGCCCCTAAATTAACCCTAAAGACCCCATTAACCAAAACTGTCCCTAAATTAACCCTAAAGAGCCCATCAACGATAACTGCCCCTAAATTAACCCTGCAGACCCCATTAACCATAAATGCTCCTAAACTAACCCTAACGACCCCATTAACCATAACTGCCCTTCAATTAACCCTAAACACCCCATCAACCATAACAGCCCCTAAATTAACCCTAAAGACCCCATTAACCATAACTGCCACTAAATTAACCCTAAACACCCCATAAACCATAACTGTCCCTAAATGAACCCCCACATCCCCTAATTTTCAGCAGCCCAAATATTAGTTTTATACTTACCGTTTGATGAGTTGCTGAGCAGTGTGGACACTATAAGGGAAGGGGCAGGGGCGCCAATCATCAGTGTGACTGCAGGGAGGGACATAAGTAGTAACTGCTGTAAGTGACATTGAATGAACCGATTTATAAAATGAGTGGTAGTTTTCAGAGCATTTTCTCTGAAAAAACCCTCATCTTATAATTGATAAAATCGATTCAACTAATCGATAATGAAATGCATTGGCAACGATTTTCATTATCGATTATTATTAATTTTATGGATTAGTTGTTGCAGCCCTAGTGTATATGAGACAGGCTAAAAGCGATGGTGGTGTCTGTTTGCGCAATCGGCCTAAAACGACCATAGTAGGGGTGTATGTGGGAGTGACTGAAGAAGACGGTGGTGTTTGTTACCACATCCGTCCCTAGGCAACGTGATATGGGTGTTTGTGAGACTGGCTGAAGGCGACGGTGGTGTCTGTTGGCACATCCGGCCTTAGGAGATTTTGATATGGGTATATGTGAGATTGACAGAAGGCGACAGTGGTGTCTATTGGCACATGGGACCTAAGCTGACAGTCATATAGGTATATGTGACAGTGGCCGAAAGCAACTGGTGTTTGTTGGCGCATCCGGCCTATGGCGACCGTAGTAGAAGTGTATGCTAGACTGGCTGAAGGCTACGGTGGTGTCTGTTGGCACATCCGGCCTCAGTTCACTGTGATATGGGTACATGTGAGAGTGGGTGAAAGCAACTGGGTGTATGTTAGCACTACTGTTCTAAGGCGACAGTAATAGGGGTATACGCAAGACTAGCCCAAGGCGACGGTGGTGTCTGTTGGCACATCCAGCCTATTGCAACCATAGTAGTTTGTGAGACTGGCTGAAGGCGACGGTGAGTAGTTTGTGAGACTGGCTGAAGGCGACCGTGGTGTCTGTTGGCACATCCGGCCTCAGGTGACTGGGGTATCTGTTAGCACATCCGGCCTCAGGTGACTGGGGTATCTGTTAGCACATCTGGCCTATGGCGACCGTGGTAGAGGTGTATGGTAGACTGGCTGAAGGCGACGGTGGTGTCTGTTGGCACATCGGGCCTCAGTTGACTGTGATATGGGTACATGTGAGAGTGGGTGAAAGCAACTGGGTGTATGTTAGCACTACTGTTCTAAGGCGACAGTAGTAGGGGTATATGCGAGACTGGCCCAAGGCGACAGTGGTGTCTGTTGACACATCCGGCCTCAGGTGACTGTGATATGGGTATTTTTAATAGTGGCTGAAAGCGACTGGGGTGTCTGTTAGCACATCTGGCCTATGGCGACTGTGGTAGAGGTGTATGGTAGACTGGCTGAAGGCGACGGTGGTGTCTGTTGGCACATCCGGCCTCAGTTGACTGTGATATGGGTACATGTGAGAGTGGGTGAAAGCAACTGGGTGTCTGTTAGCACAACCGTTCTAAGGCGACAGTAGTAGGGGTATATGCGAGACTGGCCCAAGGCGACGGTGGTGTCTGTTGGCACATCCGGCCTAAGGAGATTGTGATATGGGTATATGTGAGATTGACAGAAGGCGACAGTGGAGTCTATTGGCACATGGGACCTAAGCTGACAGTCATATGGGTATATGTGAGAGTGGCCGAAAGCAACTGGTGTTTGTTGGCGCATCCGGCCTATGGCGACCGTAGTAGAGGTGTATGCATGACTGGCTGAAGGCGACGGTGGTGTCGATTGGCACATCCGGCCTCAGGTGACTGTGATATGGGTATTTTTAATAGTGGCCGAAAGCGACTGGGGTATCTGTTAGCATATCTGGCCTATGGCGACCGTGGTAGAGGTATATGCTAGACTGGCTGAAGGCGACGGTGGTGTCTGTTGGCACATCCGGCCTGCGACAACCGTGATATGAGTGATTGTGAGATTGGGTAAAGGTAACGGTGGTGTCTGTTGGTGAATGTGATGAGTCAGCCGTGATATGAGTGAATGTGAGATTGGGTAAAGGCAACGGTGGTGTCTGTTGGCACATCCGGCCTCAGTTCACTGTGATATGGGTACATGTGAGAGTGGGTGAAAGCAACTGGGTGTATGTCAGCACTACTGTTCTAGGGCGACAGTAGTAGGGGTATATGCAAGACTAGCCCAAGGCGACGGTGGTGTCTGTTGGCACATCCGGCCTATTGCAACCATAGTAGTTTGTCAGACTGGCTGAAGGCGACGGTGAGTAGTTTGTGAGACTGGCTGAAGGCGACGGTGGTGTCTGTTGGCACATCCGGCCTCAGGTGACTGTGATATGGGTATTTTTAATAGTGGCTGAAAGCAACTGGGGTGTCTGTTAGCACATCTGGCCTATGGCGACCGTGGTAGAGGTGTATGGTAGACTGGCTGAAGGCGACGGTGGTGTCTGTTGGCACATCCGGCCTGAGTCAACCGGGATATGAGTGAATGTGAGATTGCGTAAAGGCAACGGTGGTGTCTGTTGGCATATCCGGCCTCAGTTGACTGTGATATGGGTACGTGTGAAAGTGGGTGAAAGCAACTGGGTGTCTGTCAGCACAACCGTTCTAAGGCGACAGTAGTAGGGGGTATATGCGAGACCGGCCCAAGGCGACGGTGGTGTCTGTTGGCACATCCGGCCTGAGTCAACCGGGATATGAGTGAATGTGAGATTGGGTAAAGGCAACGGTGGTGTCTGTTGGCATATCCGGCCTCAGTTGACTGTGATATGGGTACGTGTGAAAGTGGGTGAAAGCAACTGGGTGTCTGTTAGCACAACCGTTCTAAGGCGACAGTAGTAGGGGGTATATGCGAGACTGGCCCAAGGCGACGGTGGTGTCTGTTGGCACATCCGGCCTGAGTCAACCGGGATATGAGTGAATGTGAGATTGGGTAAAGGCAACGGTGGTGTCTGTTGGCATATCCGGCCTCAGTTGACTGTGATATGGGTACGTGTGAAAGTGGGTGAAAGCAACTGGGTGTCTGTTAGCACAACCGTTCTAAGGCGACAGTAGTAGGGGGTATATGCGAGACTGGCCCAAGGCGACGGTGGTGTCTGTTGGCACATCCGGCCTATTGCACCCATAGTAGAGGTGTATGCAAGACTTGCTGAGGGCGACGGTGGTGTCTGTTGCCACATCCAGCCTAAGTCATATGGGTATATGTGAGAGTGGCCGAAAGCAACTGGTGTTTGTTGACACATGCGGCCTATGGCGACCGTAGTAAAAGTGTATGCAAGCTTGCTGAAGGCGACGGTGGTGTCTGTTGGCACATCCGGCCTCAGTTGCCTGTAATATGGGTACATGTGAGAGTGGGTGAAAGCAACTGGGGTGTCTGTTAGCACAACCGTTCTACGGCGACAGTAGTAGGGGTATACGTGAGACTGACCCAAGGCAACGGTGGTGTCTGTTGGCACATCCGGCCTACGGCGACCGTAGTAGAGGTGTATTCAAGACTGGCTAAAGGCGACGGTGGTGTCTCTTGGCACATCCGGCCTGAGTCAACCGTGATGTAAGTAAATGTGAGATTGGCCAAAGGTGACGGTGGTGTCTGTTGGCTTAACCAGCCTAAAACCGTAATAGGGTTATATGCGAGACTGGCCCAAGGCGATGTTGGTGTCTGTTGGCACATCCGCATAAGGTGACTGTGAAATGGGTATATGTGAGAGTGGCGAAGGCGACGGTGGTGTCTGTGGGCACAACCGGCCTAAAGTGACCGTAATAGCAGTGTATGTGAGACTGGCCTAAATTGACCATAATGTGGGTGTATGTAAAATTGGCAGAAGACAACTGTGCTGTTTCTTTGCGCAACCATTCTAAGGCGGCAGTAGCAGGGGTGTATGTGAGACTTGCCAAAGGCGACGGTGGTGTCTCTTGGCGCAACCGACCCAACGCAGCCACAGTACGGGTGTATGCGAGACAGGCCAAAGGTAGATGGGATGTCTTTTGGTGCAACCGGCCTAAGGCGGCAGTAGTAGGGGTGTATGTGAGACTTGCCGAAGGTGACGCCGGTGTCTGTTGGTACATGCGACTTAAGGCGACAGTCATATGGGTATATGTGAGAGTGGCCAGAAGCAACTAGTGTTTGTTGGCACATGCGGCCTATGGTGACCGTAATAGAGGTGTATGCAAGACTGACTGAAGCTCACGGTGGTGTCTGTTGTGACATCCGGCCTGAGTCAACCGTGATATGAGTGAATGTGAGAGTGGCCTAAAGCGACTGGGGTTTCTGTTAGCACATCCGGCCCATGGCGACCGTAGTAGAGGTGTATGCTAGACTGGCCGAAGGCGACGCTGGTGTCGGTCGGCACATCCGGCCTCAGTTGACTGTGATATGGCTATATGTGAGAGTGTCTGAAAGCGACTGGGGTGTCTGTTAGCACATCCGGCCTATGACGACTATTGTAAAGGTGTATGCAAGACTGGCTGAAGGCCCTAGGCTGAGTGCGCTATAGGCCGGCGCCTACCTTGCCCGTAGGTAGTATCGGCCCTGTGTGCAACTAATTTTAAGGTATGCTAGCCATCCCAGGCGCCGCAAAGTCATCAAGATTAATTATGGATGGAATAAGCATGTCTTTAATTGTGTGTGATTTTTAGATTCAAATGAGCTGATATCCAATTATCTAACAATATACTATTGTACTTTATTTGACCTATAAATAACCATTTTTCCAGTGCTCTGTTGTAGAAAACATTAAATAATTTTACATAATCTTCAGCTTTTTGAATGAGAAACAGGAGAGCTGCTGCTTAATGGGATGGTTACGATGAGTTCTCTGATCGCCCCAACTGTCCATTTACAATAAAAAAAACACAGCATCCATAGAAAAATTCTATGAATATATACATTTCAGGGAGTCCTGTAGCTTACTTGATGCATCGACATGCAGCAATATTAATGTGGCCTGGTAAGCAGAGCAGTAGTGTAACCCAAAATCCTGGGCCCCCAGTGATCTGTTATTGAGTCCTTCCATGTAACTATCCTATTTTGTATCCAAATGGCTGTGTCTTGAAATGTGTTATTGTGAAAGGTGTGTGAAAGTATTGCTCACTTATATGCAATTATATTATGGGCCAAATAAACAACTTTGTTCATAATTTAAGCCAGTGGCATGTCAACACATTGTATGAATAGGATCCCTCTGTATCACGGGCTGGAGGACCCTATTTTCTCCCTTGAGCCTAAATGCAACGATATCAAACAAACCATTTTAGACAAGGCCACACGCCCTCTAAGAATAAACATAATGATGCATTGGCCCATGCTTTATTCAAACTATTATTCATCTCAGCAGCAACCAAGCAGAATAACTCAACAAAGTATCACCCATCAGGCAAATCCTATAGCCTTTCTAAAGTCTTGCACTCTCTGATAAAATGCATTGACTGCCTATCTTTTCAGATTATTCAAGCAGAAGTTACACTGTCAGTAAATTATCTCTGTGAAGAATAGATAAAAAATATAGTTTGATTCAAATGCCAGTGTTAGCCATCATTTTCAGATGCTGGGAACAGTGAATGATGGCATCGACACTGTTGACACTGTTGATGACAGCATAATGCAACAATAGACACTTGCTTTCTGGAAATCTTCCCTGCACACTCAGAGTGTGCAGGGAAGGGACATGGAGGGAGATATAGATATTGGTAGCTACCTCGCAGTGTGTGTCAGGGTTCCAGTCGGTATATCTGAAAGTCACTTCTTCTATAGGATGAAGAATTGGTGATCTCAAACAGATACAGGTCTGACGTTTTTTTTCTTCATGGGAACTTTTTGTTTTAAAGGGATAACAGCTGCCAGCTACGTAGGTGGCGGCTCAGGTTGGTCTCCCTGTGTAGGAGCAGGATTGGGCTTAGCACTCGGCTGGAGGAAGACAGGTGTCTACTGTAACCTTTCTCTTTGGCGCCATCTGATTAAGCAATGGGGGGTGTCTGTGCAACAATACTTCCTCAAGTTAGAGATGCGATCATCATTCATAACAGAATTTTTTGTAGCATTTGGTGTTTCCAGATATGGCTGTTAGTGCAAGATACTTAATTCTAGACCTGCTTTCTAAAGCCATGATGACTTTATCCAGTTTATTGCAGGCTGTCTTTATGGGCTTTAGGTGAGGGATATTCTGCTTTTGCATTTAATTTCTACTTCAATAAAGTGGTACACATTTTAGTATAGAAGAATTAGTTTGCTCTATTTCAAAAGATAACCATTGCCAACGGTTTTCTTTGGCAGTGTTTTAAACAGAAAACAAATTCATGTATCAATGTCAATATGTTTAAAGTGTACCAAACCTTTAAACTTTTTACCATTCAGACGATAGCCATAGCCATATCCATTTGCAATTAATGTTTCTGAACATTACTTGTGTAACTTTAATGTTTGTTGGACAGGATTACCAAGAACTGGAGCTCATGTTGAACCACTGGCGCTGTTCATATTGTTCATAACCCATACGTCGTGCCAATAGATTTGAGCAAAGCACTGTAAGCAGCGTAGAAGCAAATGGTTAATGGATCTTTCCTTGAGGTCATTGGAAGAAACTAAGATAAGTGGCTTTCTATTTATAATTTTTGATGCACACTGTCACTTGATGGTTAAAGTTTATTATCTTTTATTGGTGATTTAAAGTGATTTGCTGCACTGTTATCTACACTATATATTTTGTACAAATAAGTGCCAATTATCACACACTATAATTATTCATGGTTAATCACTCAAACCACATACTTAAAAAAACCATACTGGAAAAACAAGCATTTTTCTCTGCTCTGGTAAGCAGAGCTGTAGAGTTAACACAAAATCCTGGAGCCCTACGCTCTGCTATGGAGTCCTTCATACTTATGTATCCTTGTAATCATGGTAGGTGTGTATGTGAGACCCGTCTAAAGCGACGGTGGTGTCTGTTGGCACATCTGGGCTATGGTGATCGTGATATGGGTGTATGTGAGACAAGCTTAAGGCCGCCGTGATGTCTGTTGGTACACATGGCCTAAGGTGACCCTGATATGGGTATATGTGAGACTGGCCCAAGGCGACAGTGGTGTCTTTTGGCTCATCCGGCCTAAGGCGACAGTGATATGGGTGTATATTAGGGCTGCATCTAACGATTATTTTCATTAGTTGTCCGATTATTTTTTCGATTATTCGATTAATCAGATAAAAAAATAAATGTAATTTTTTCATTTATTTAAAATAATTTAATAAACAAACAGGATGTTAAAAACAAATAGCAGAATAAGAAACCTTTGGTAAAAATGCATGTTGTTTTTATTTCCCATCCTGCCCCATTTGAGCCCAGGCTTGCCCCACTGCCTCCCAGATATGCCACTCTGCCCTCCCCACATATGCCATATATCCCCAGATATGCCACCCTGCCCTCCCCACATATGCCTTATATACCCCTTATGCCTTACACCCCCTGATATGCCACTCTGCCCCCTGATATGCCTTATACCCCCAGATATGCCACTCCGTCCTCCCCAGATATGCCTTATACCCCCACACATGCCTTATACCCCCCAGATATGCCATAGTGCCCTCATAGATTCACAGACTTGTTCACAGCTAACTGACACAATACTTTATTTAGATTCCCCTTAGTTTTCACCCCTTAACCTCTAACAGCACCTTAAGTTAACCTTATTAAATTAACCCTCAGCACTAAATTAACCCTAAATATCCCATTAACCATAACTGCCCCTTAATTAACCCTAAAGACCCCATCAATCACAACTGCCCCTAAATTAACCCTAAAGACCGAATCAACCATAACTGCCCCTAATTTAACCCAACGACCCCATTAACCATAACTGCACCTAAATTAACCATAACTGCCCCTCAATTAACCCTTAAGAGCCCATCAACCTTTACTGCCCCTTAATTAACCCTAAAGACCCCATTAACCAAAACTGATCCTAAATTAGCCCTAAACACCCCATCAACCATAACTGCCCCTAAATTAACCCTAAAGACCCTATTAACCATAACTGTCCCTAAATTAACCATAACTGCCCCTAAATTAACCCTAAAGAGCCCATCAACGATAACTGCCCCTAAATTAACCCTAAAGACCCCATTAACCATAAATGCTCCTAAACTAACCCTAACGACCCCATTAACCATAACTGCCCTTCAATTAACCCTAAACACCCCATCAACCATAACAGCCCCTAAATTAACCCTAAAGACCCCATTAACCATAACTGCCACTAAATTAACCCTAAACACCCCATAAACCATAACTGTCCCTAAATTAACCCCCACATCCCCTAATTTTCAGCAGCCCAAATATTAGTTTTATACTTACCGTTTGATGAGTTGCTGAGCAGTGTGGACACTATAAGGGAAGGGGCAGGGGGCGCCAATCATCAGTGTGACTGCAGGGAGGGACATAAGTAGTAACTGCTGTAAGTGACATTGAATGAACCGATTTATAAAATGAGTGGTAGTTTTCAGAGCATTTTCTCTGAAAAAACCCTCATCTTATAATTGATAAAATCGATTCAACTAATCGATAATGAAATGCATTCGCAACGATTTTCATTATCGATTATTATTAATTTTATGGATTAGTTGTTGCAGCCCTAGTGTATATGAGACAGGCTAAAAGCGATGGTGGTGTCTGTTTGCGCAATCGGCCTAAAACGACCATAGTAGGGGTGTATGTGGGAGTGACTGAAGAAGACGGTGGTGTTTGTTACCACATCCGTCCCTAGGCAACGTGATATGGGTGTTTGTGAGACTGGCTGAAGGCGACGGTGGTGTCTGTTGGCACATCCGGTCTAAGGAGATTTTGATATGGGTATATGTGAGATTGACAGAAGGTGACAGTGGTGTCTATTGGCACATGGGACCTAAGCTGACAGTCATATGGGTATATGTGACAGTGGCCGAAAGCAACTGGTGTTTGTTGGCGCATCCGGCCTATGGCGACCGTAGTAGAAGTGTATGCTAGACTGGCTGAAGGCTACGGTGGTGTCTGTTGGCACATCCGGCCTCAGTTCACTGTGATATGGGTACATGTGAGAGTGGGTGAAAGCAACTGGGTGTATGTTAGCACTACTGTTCTAAGGCGACAGTAATAGGGGTATACGCAAGACTAGCCCAAGGCGACGGTGGTGTCTGTTGGCACATCCGGCCTATTGCAACCATAGTAGTTTGTGAGACTGGCTGAAGGCGACGGTGAGTAGTTTGTGAGACTGGCTGAAGGCGACCGTGGTGTCTGTTGGCACATCCGGCCTCAGGTGACTGGGGTATCTGTTAGCACATCCGGCCTCAGGTGACTGGGGTATCTGTTAGCACATCTGGCCTATGGCGACCGTGGTAGAGGTGTATGGTAGACTGGCTGAAGGCGACGGTGGTGTCTGTTGGCACATCGGGCCTCAGTTCACTGTGATATGGGTACATGTGAGAGTGGGTGAAAGCAACTGGGTGTATGTTAGCACTACTGTTCTAAGGCGACAGTAGTAGGGGTATATGCGAGACTGGCCCAAGGCGACAGTGGTGTCTGTTGACACATCCGGCCTCAGGTGACTGTGATATGGGTATTTTTAATAGTGGCTGAAAGCGACTGGGGTGTCTGTTAGCACATCTGGCCTATGGCGACTGTGGTAGAGGTGTATGGTAGACTGGCTGAAGGCGACGGTGGTGTCTGTTGGCACATCCGGCCTCAGTTGACTGTGATATGGGTACATGTGAGAGTGGGTGAAAGCAACTGGGTGTCTGTTAGCACAACCGTTCTAAGGCGACAGTAGTAGGGGTATATGCGAGACTGGCCCAAGGCGACGGTGGTGTCTGTTGGCACATCCGGCCTAAGGAGATTGTGATATGGGTATATGTGAGATTGACAGAAGGCGACAGTGGAGTCTATTGGCACATGGGACCTAAGCTGACAGTCATATGGGTATATGTGAGAGTGGCCGAAAGCAACTGGTGTTTGTTGGCGCATCCGGCCTATGGCGACCGTAGTAGAGGTGTATGCATGACTGGCTGAAGGCGACGGTGGTGTCGATTGGCACATCCGGCCTCAGGTGACTGTGATATGGGTATTTTTAATAGTGGCCGAAAGCGACTGGGGTATCTGTTAGCATATCTGGCCTATGGCGACCGTGGTAGAGGTATATGCTAGACTGGCTGAAGGCGATGGTGGTGTCTGTTGGCACATCCGGCCTGCGACAACCGTGATATGAGTGATTGTGAGATTGGGTAAAGGTAACGGTGGTGTCTGTTGGTGAATGTGATGAGTCAGCCGTGATATGAGTGAATGTGAGATTGGGTAAAGGCAACGGTGGTGTCTGTTGGCACATCCGGCCTCAGTTCACTGTGATATGGGTACATGTGAGAGTGGGTGAAAGCAACTGGGTGTATGTCAGCACTACTGTTCTAGGGCGACAGTAGTAGGGGTATATGCAAGACTAGCCCAAGGCGACGGTGGTGTCTGTTGGCACATCCGGCCTATTGCAACCATAGTAGTTTGTCAGACTGGCTGAAGGCGACGGTGAGTAGTTTGTGAGACTGGCTGAAGGCGACGGTGGTGTCTGTTGGCACATCCGGCCTCAGGTGACTGTGATATGGGTATTTTTAATAGTGGCTGAAAGCAACTGGGGTGTCTGTTAGCACATCTGGCCTATGGCGACCGTGGTAGAGGTGTATGGTAGACTGGCTGAAGGCGACGGTGGTGTCTGTTGGCACATCCGGCCTGAGTCAACCGGGATATGAGTGAATGTGAGATTGCGTAAAGGCAACGGTGGTGTCTGTTGGCATATCCGGCCTCAGTTGACTGTGATATGGGTACGTGTGAAAGTGGGTGAAAGCAACTGGGTGTCTGTCAGCACAACCGTTCTAAGGCGACAGTAGTAGGGGGTATATGCGAGACCGGCCCAAGGCGACGGTGGTGTCTGTTGGCACATCCGGCCTGAGTCAACCGGGATATGAGTGAATGTGAGATTGGGTAAAGGCAACGGTGGTGTCTGTTGGCATATCCGGCCTCAGTTGACTGTGATATGGGTACGTGTGAAAGTGGGTGAAAGCAACTGGGTGTCTGTTAGCACAACCGTTCTAAGGCGACAGTAGTAGGGGGTATATGCGAGACTGGCCCAAGGCGACGGTGGTGTCTGTTGGCACATCCGGCCTGAGTCAACCGGGATATGAGTGAATGTGAGATTGGGTAAAGGCAACGGTGGTGTCTGTTGGCATATCCGGCCTCAGTTGACTGTGATATGGGTACGTGTGAAAGTGGGTGAAAGCAACTGGGTGTCTGTTAGCACAACCGTTCTAAGGCGACAGTAGTAGGGGGTATATGCGAGACTGGCCCAAGGCGACGGTGGTGTCTGTTGGCACATCCGGCCTATTGCACCCATAGTAGAGGTGTATGCAAGACTTGCTGAGGGCGACGGTGGTGTCTGTTGCCACATCCAGCCTAAGTCATATGGGTATATGTGAGAGTGGCCGAAAGCAACTGGTGTTTGTTGACACATGCGGCCTATGGCGACCGTAGTAAAAGTGTATGCAAGCTTGCTGAAGGCGACGGTGGTGTCTGTTGGCACATCCGGCCTCAGTTGCCTGTAATATGGGTACATGTGAGAGTGGGTGAAAGCAACTGGGGTGTCTGTTAGCACAACCGTTCTACGGCGACAGTAGTAGGGGTATACGTGAGACTGACCCAAGGCAACGGTGGTGTCTGTTGGCACATCCGGCCTACGGCGACCGTAGTAGAGGTGTATTCAAGACTGGCTAAAGGCGACGGTGGTGTCTCTTGGCACATCCGGCCTGAGTCAACCGTGATGTAAGTAAATGTGAGATTGGCCAAAGGTGACGGTGGTGTCTGTTGGCTTAACCAGCCTAAAACCGTAATAGGGTTATATGCGAGACTGGCCCAAGGCGATGTTGGTGTCTGTTGGCACATCCGCATAAGGTGACTGTGAAATGGGTATATGTGAGAGTGGCGAAGGCGACGGTGGTGTCTGTGGGCACAACCGGCCTAAAGTGACCGTAATAGCAGTGTATGTGAGACTGGCCTAAATTGACCATAATGTGGGTGTATGTAAAATTGGCAGAAGACAACTGTGCTGTTTCTTTGCGCAACCATTCTAAGGCGGCAGTAGCAGGGGTGTATGTGAGACTTGCCAAAGGCGACGGTGGTGTCTCTTGGCGCAACCGACCCAACGCAGCCACAGTACGGGTGTATGCGAGACAGGCCAAAGGTAGATGGGATGTCTTTTGGTGCAACCGGCCTAAGGCGGCAGTAGTAGGGGTGTATGTGAGACTTGCCGAAGGTGACGCCGGTGTCTGTTGGTACATGCGACTTAAGGCGACAGTCATATGGGTATATGTGAGAGTGGCCAGAAGCAACTAGTGTTTGTTGGCACATGCGGCCTATGGTGACCGTAATAGAGGTGTATGCAAGACTGACTGAAGCTCACGGTGGTGTCTGTTGTGACATCCGGCCTGAGTCAACCGTGATATGAGTGAATGTGAGAGTGGCCTAAAGCGACTGGGGTTTCTGTTAGCACATCCGGCCCATGGCGACCGTAGTAGAGGTGTATGCTAGACTGGCTGAAGGCGACGGTGGTGTCTGTCGGCACATCCGGCCTCAGTTGACTGTGATATGGCTATATGTGAGAGTGTCTGAAAGCGACTGGGGTGTCTGTTAGCACATCCGGCCTATGACGACTATTGTAAAGGTGTATGCAAGACTGGCTGAAGGCCCTAGGCTTGCCCGTAGGTAGTATCGGCCCTGTGTGCAACTAATTTTAAGGTATGCTAGCCATCCCAGGCGCCGCAAAGTCATCAAGATTAATTATGGATGGAATAAGCATGTCTTTAATTGTGTGTGATTTTTAGATTCAAATGAGCTGATATCCAATTATCTAACAATATACTATTGTACTTTATTTGACCTATAAATAACCATTTTTCCAGTGCTCTGTTGTAGAAAACATTAAATAATTTTACATAATCTTCAGCTTTTTGAATGAGAAACAGGAGAGCTGCTGCTTAATGGGATGGTTACGATGAGTTCTCTGATCGCCCCAACTGTCCATTTACAATAAAAAAAACACAGCATCCATAGAAAAATTCTATGAATATATACATTTCAGGGAGTCCTGTAGC
>JARDYJ010000325.1:0-27874 GCA_029215755.1 Spea hammondii
ACAGCGTGGTGAACCAGTATTCAAACTTAAGCAAGGTGAGTTTCCTCATGGCTCTTCTAGTTGTGAGTGTTTTGTTCCTTTTTTTTTTTTTTTTAGTTTGTGCTGGGTACTTCAAAAAATAGGCTATGACCCTTTATGCTCTTACTGTATTCCTTTCACAAGGAAAATAATTATAAAGTTAATGTAGCTGCCGTTTATATTACTTACGCTGTGAGATTTACAGACAGGGGCCTCCTTTACAAATGTATCCATAGCTATTGTACCCCAATAAAGTGGTCTGTAGACTGTTGTACTTTCATGACTACATTTACATTTTATATAGCACCAACAGATTTGCTAGAGCTGTTACAATAGGGTACCGTAAAAGTAAATACAACTTACAAATGAACATACATTAAATATACTGGTACCGAAGCTGACAATCTTTTGGCTACACTTATTATGCCTCCCCTTTTATTATGCTGTTATTTATCAATAAAATTTACACACATGCATACGCTGTTCTTGTGAATAACATGTAATCATTTGCCACGTTAACTAGTGGCTTGCTTTCCTATTCTCCTATATTATATATATTTCCCATTATTGTTGCGGGTATATAGAGTTGTTTTATTGTGAGTTTCATTTGTTATTTTTTTTTCTTCAGCCATTTTTGGATATCGTTCTGTATGTCGTCAAGCTGACAAATGCTTTTGGCGTTCAGGTATGTTTTTGTGTGACTAGGGCTTCTTTAACAACACAAGTCACAAATATTGATGAATTAGATCAATTGTGCAAAGAGCAGAGGGCCAAAATCCCGGTCAGATTGAACAGATTTGACTGTGGTTATTACTGCTGTGGTCATCATGATATAACCAGGTCCCCCCTTAGGATTAGTAGTTATGCCCCAGTTCTGTAAATAAGGGGTGGCTTGACCTTGCCTAAGAGTTCAGTTCCCCGTGGCTTGGTTATGTATCTCACAGCAGTTTATGGAATGAGAGATGTAGTAATACGTTTTGTCTCTCACCTTGTGAACCCACTGTTAAAGGTTGCTGTTCCGACAATAACTGCCGTCTCCAGTATGTTTGAGAGTTTTCACTGTGGCTATGCTAAATCAGTCACTTTGGATTATTGACTTTGATTACGATACACAAGAGTCTTACAGCTCTGGCAATAACACCAATGTGCACAAAACTGTAAATATGGACAGTTGAAGATCCCTATGGAACCCTGTGCTAACTAATCGACCAAAGCTTCGCTCCTGTAGTTAATAAAACTAAACACACGGTGCCCAAGCAGTGCAGATTGGGATTCCGCATGCGTCCAGAGTTCCTAAACTGAAACACACTAAGTGAAGGACCGCAGGCAGTTTAGAATTGTTTGACGTTTATAAAGAAATGCCGTTAGCGTGTGGACCTTATAAATTCAGTGACATTTTCTGCCGTTGACAGAATTTTATCCACAGAAGCCATCCGATCGTGGAAACTTTTTGCTGTCCGCGTGTTCCAAAATCAGTTGCTTAGACGTTGTGTTACACACGCTCCAGATTTTCATACATTGGTCTTCTAATGCCGTCTGTTGTCTCCAGCACGTTGCCTCTTTCAACTGTGAACGAAGCTAAGGATAAGAAAAGGAAGCACAGTGTCACACAGAAAGTCCTTATGGAAGCACCACGAGGTAAGTCTTTTAAACATTTCATGAAAGCACTGCAGAGTCTGCATAATTGTATTTAAAAAAAAATAAAAATCATAATTCCCTTCATCTCTAAAGAAAATGCTATGAAAAGTGACCACACTACAACGTCTACTACTACTACTGCTACTACTACTACTACTACTACTACTACTACTACTACTTGGAGACTTAGTGAATGTGCCCCTTTTGCTAAAAACACACATTTATAGTTCTTAACACTAAATACGTATATGTAACTATGCTTAGGCATTAAATAAGCAAGGCATATATATGTTACAAACCCACCTTAATTGTGTACCTTGGGAGTTATCTTCTCCTTCTCACTGAATCTACGTGATTATTCCTCCCCATTATGTTACCTTTATGCCGTTGTTCATTTGTAAGGGTGGGTGGGGAGAAGGCAGAGAACTTTAAGACATGGATACTGATTAGATAAAGGTGTCCCTGGCTCTCACAGATCTCCGCACAGACCTCAGCTCTATTAACCTTCAGAACTTCAGAACTCAATCAATTTACTCTCTCTCCTATCTCAAACATGACATGCCCTTAACAACGCCACCTCTGTCTATAACTCCACTCTCACATCTGCTCTCGATCATGTAGCACCAGTTACCCTCCCCCAGTCTATCCGGCTCTCTCCCTGCCTTCGATCCTTCAAAAAATCCCTTTTAGCTCACCTCTCCTAGCCCCTCTAATGCAGTACTTACACTAGTGTGGCTGCTCCATCCCTTACAATGGCACTAAATCCCTCTAGATTAACTCCTTTGCGCAGGGACCTCCGCACCTGTTGTTGCTGTAAGTCAATTTGTTATGTTACATACTACTTGCTATGTCCTGTCTACCCGTTGTCCAGCGCTACAGAATCTGATGGTGCTATATAAAACATAAATAATAAGTCTCTTCGCCTATCACATTGTGCATTATACAGGGCCAGCTCAGCCCTTGAGGCTGGACAAACCGGCAAACTGAATTGTAAAGCGAGAAAGCTGAAACCCCGACCCTTGCCATTGCGAGTGAGTGGGCACCTTTCATAGGAATAGGCGGCAGGTACTGAATCATAGTTGGGCCTCGCTATACTTTTAAGCCGCATATAATATTTCATTCTGTGTCCTTGTGGTCACCGGGACAGTCGATCGCTGTTTAGGGAGAACCTAAACTCTTGTTTGATGAGGCAAAGGCCGCTTCTTACGAGACGTAATATTACCTCTGCCAAGAAAGCGTGCTTTGCCTTATTCATTTTAAGGGGATCCTTATGTTGTAATGCCAGTGCCAGGCTTAAGGCCTGAAGATGGCACAGCCACACCACCAGTATATGTGCAAATCTGTTTTTTTTGGTGATACACGTGGTGTTTCTAATATTAGACCTAATTTTTTTATTATTTTGCTCCGTAATATTGAGGTCACTGATTCATGTTTCCCCTCTCTCGCAGTACTACCTCCACATGGACAGCAGAGGAAACTGAGTTCAAGCAGATCACAGATGACGCCATTGAATTCAGCTCTTAAGTGTTTTATGCTGATAAATATCGGGGTACACCGGAAATCGAAAGTAACTTGTGGCGAAATATAATGCAGTCTTTTTTTTTTTTATTATTATTTTTTTTTAACAGATTATTGTTTAATCCTAAACAATTCATGTGCCATTTAGAAAACTGGCAATTGTGCACTTATCCGTTTAATAATCAACACCAATACTACGCTAACATTGAAAGTTCAGGGTATAAATAAGTGAATTTGGTTTATATGGTAGAAATCAACTACTGTAACTTTTCTAGCCAGGAGAAAGGTGTCTCCCGTTTTCCTTGAAGTTTAGTTCCGAAGCGAATGCTATCATTTCTTTTTGTTTTGTTTTTTTGACCAAAGAATGGCCGTAGGATCGTAGATGATTGTGTCACTTCTTGTTTTGCACTAGATACCGCTGGCTAGACTAGAGGATCACCTGGCTCTGATGGGATACGCTGGGGCATTGCATCTACTGTAACGGTTTTCCTTTTAAATGAATCTCCGGTTCAATTTGTTTGCACCTGACTAATCAGTTGAGTATCATAAATACTCGGCGTGCTCAGTAAAATCCCTGAGCGTTGGCACTTGGCCCAAAATAGAGCCAGTTGACAGGTTCGTATGTCTCACTAGGTGTGCGGGTTGGACTGAATTCATACGTCGTCAGATTTTATACAGTTCCCTGATAAAGATTTACATGTCCTTCCCAGTAAGATTTTAAATCTATTAATTGAAACTAGTAGGATGACTTTTTACATTGTTCAACGGAGCAGTCTCTACTGGAACGTAAACCATGTATTGTAGATGTGTTTGGGGGGGGTGGAGCAAATCGTGTAACATAGAAATGTGCTTGATGAAGGCATGCACTAAGTATGCAGTAAATTGAATGTGTGTGAATCCTTCCCCAAAGTCTCTACTCTGTGCTTAATGTCATCCTGGCAAATGGTAAACATTCTGGGTAACGTTTGATCCACAAACTTACTGCATTCGCTGGAACAAATCCGTACGGTTGGCTCTAACCAGCGGCCATAGAAAACTTCCCGTGCCATGCGATGTAGAGACTCAGACCTTAAACAGTACTTGGTCTGTTTCCCCCCCCCAGTTATTGCTAAAACCTTTTGAAGTAACCTGTGTCACCGTGGATATTTATAAAGCATCCAAGGTAGTTAAAATGTGCAAAAAAATTTTTTTCTCCTGAACACTCCACCACCATATTATACCGGTAAGGAAGCGGGTAGCTGTAAACTTGCATAAACTACATGGATGAAATCCTATGTGTAATGCCCTAGTATACACTCCTACCTTCCCACTGTAATAGGATACTTAATCATTATCCCATGGAAATCTGCAATGAAGTATATGTTGGAAAATCACACAGACATTTCACAAGTAGTGATTTCTGAAATACCATAAATTATCCAATTTATGTGCGCGGGGGGGGGGGACTGACTTCTATGACTGATCACTAAAGTAGTCTACATAACTGAAATCCAAACATTTGCCACAATTCGTTTAACTTCTTTAGTGCATAATATTCCACATATAATTTAAACAGACTCCTCAATAAATATGACTTCCTAATCGAGTAGCCACGGATTGGGTTCGATGCAAAGTTAACACTTTGGGCTTTTTGTAATTTCACGTTAGTTTTGTTTTTCCACACAGAGCACTCGGGTCAGCACAGTCCTCCTTTTGATCTTCAAATGTATTCAAGTTTCTCTGGTCGGAAAGATAAAAGAGAGATTCAGTGCCTCGTCGGAAATAGATATATTTCAAATGAGCAAATTCCCTGGTCAATTGTAACTTTGTGTTCCCCTTTACATAGATTTATGCTAGCCTCAAATTACTACGAGTGACCATTGTTGGTGACAGTGGCGGAACTACCGGGGTCGCGACCGGGCCCCGGCGGCAGGGGGGCCCAAGCCAAGGGGCCGCCCGAAATCTTTTTTCCGTTTTTTTTTTTTTTAAAATAAGGCAGGGGCGCCCGACATGCGGCCCGCGGGCCAAATGCGGCCCGCGAGACCTCGAGGTGCGGCCCGCGTAAGGTCGGCAGCCAGGGCAACCGATCTTACGCGAGCCGCACCTCAAGCCCTGCTACTTACTTGTGGGAGGGTCTTCTGGACTGCACAGATGAAGCGGAGTTCACGTGACATCCTACTTCCTCTGTGCTTTAGCAGAGAAGGCAGAGGGAGGCCGCGCCCCCTGCTGAAGTCTGTGAGCGGCATCGAGGAGCTGCAGTGCAGGTAAGGGGGTGGGGAGGGTGTTTGAATGAGTGTGTGTGATTGAGGGAATGAATCTGTGAATTAATGATTATATGAATAAATGAGTGTGTGTGTGATAGCATGGATGTGTAAGTGCTGGAACCTAGGCATGATGGGACTGTGATTGCTGTTAGCAATCACACTCCTATCATGCCAAGTCAGCCAGTACATGCTGAAACCTGGCCAGCTCCCCCCCTTGTGTAGTGATGCTGCCAGCAGTATGGGGTCTGCACTTACAGCCACCCTGTACCAGCATGTACTGGCTGACTTGGCATGATAGGAGTTTGATTGCTAACAGCAATCACAGTCCCATCATGCCTAGGTTCCAGCATTTACTGGATGGATGTGTAAGTGCTGGAACCTAGGCATGATGGGAGTGTGATTGCTCTCAGCAATCACACTCCTATCATGCCAAGTCAGCCAGTGCATGCTGAAACCTAGCTAGCTGCCAGCAGTATGGGGTCTGCACATCACTTACAGCCACCCTGTACCAGCATGTACTGGCTGACTTGGCGTGATAGGAGTGTGATTGCTAACAGCGAGCACAGTCCCATCATGCCTAGGTACCAGCATTTACTGGTTGCCTGGGTATGATAGGAGTGTGGTTGCTGTTAGCAATCACACTCCTATCATGCCAAGTCATATTGCTAATTTTGTCCAATTGTGTGTTACCTACTTTTATTAAACATGTGAGTTTTTAGTATTATTTTTAAAGGTGGGGGTCATTTTCGGTTTTGGCTAAGTGAACCCTGAATGTTTTGGTCCAGAATTTTCATTTTAGTTCATCCCTAGAATAAATCTAGGGAATCCTGAATTTGTAGTCGCAAAACTTTCAAGGCCCAGAAATCAGTGAGAGGAAGAGTAAAGGTTTTGTGTTATTTACTTTATTTTAATCTGCATATTTTATTAAAGGCCATATTTTTTGTCACAGTGAAAAATGAGTGCGGCCCGCGCACGTATACAATTCTGATGAAGTGGCCCACTGGAGAAAAAACTTGGACACCCCTGGATTATGCCCTTTGTACATGCGCCCCCTTTTTCTTTGATTTTTTTTACAGATATGATTCAATATGTAAATTGAATTTGTTGAATTAGTTGAAAAAAAATTGTTGGGTAAAAATCATGTCTTTTTGGCGGGGGTGGGGGGGCTCTTCACAGATTCTCGCACCCGGGCCCTGAGGCATCTAGTTACGCCCCTGGTTGGTGACCCATTAATTTTACTCGCATTTCCTTACGTTCCATACTCTGCAATGATGCACTTCTTGAAGTTGGAATCTCACTTACACAATATCCGATTCTAATACTTTGTGGGCAACACATTGATGTATTCCCTTCAAATGTTCCCCGTACCTCTCGCTTATTTAAATAATTATACAGGTTGTTGTGGGTTAATAATGATAAAAACAAAAATTGTCTACACCGCTTGGTGGCTTTAAACCTTCCGATATAATACAAACATAAGGGTTGGATGTGAACGGACAAAAAACAAACAAACAAAAAAAACCAAAAAACAACACGTCTGGAGAAGCAGACTGCGTGGAAACCGGTACCCTCGTCTGAAGAACTGCTTGCACGCCAGCATCTTAGAGCTGCACCTGTGTTCAAAATCACTGTTACTTAAAACGACTGATTACAGCGGCCGCAATGACGGAAGGAATGTAAGTAAGACCATTCCGATACCTTATTATATATTTTTTTTTAACATACCCTTTTTTTTTTACTAAACCAATAATAACTTCAACTTGATGGCAAATACATTACCCATAGAAACTCATACACCTTATTTATCAAAATACAACCCATGAAGTGGCATGAAGGTGGAGGTATGCATCGGCTACTAGGATACTGTTCTGCTGGCATAAATCACCGGGCTCATCACGCGGGGTGTAATATCACGTCACTGTAAACTACATCACTTATCCAAGAAGCGAATGCAAGGTATACAGGTCTGCGCTTGAGGAAGTGTCGTGGGGAAGCCTTCCCTATCCATAAATATTTTAACCCCTTAATGACAATTGTCGGTTCTGGCACGTCATGCACTAACATCAGGCTAGTGACAATTGACGTGCCAGGACCGTCATGACTTTAAACGGGTCCAGAAAGCGATCTACGTTCGCTTTCTGCATCCAAACGGTGTTTCTGTAATGCCTCGACCTCGAGGCATTCAGCAACGCCACGATCGGCACTAGGGGCCATGTCTGGCCCCTCCCCGGGGTGTCAACTTCCGGACGCCCGTTTTAAAAGCGTTTAGGAGGCGATCAACGATCGCCTCCTAAACTGAAATGGTGTTGTCGCTGGAATGCCTCGATCAGGACATTCAACCATGCAAGTCAATGGAGCGCAGCTTTCTAATCACAGTGCGATTAGTAAAAATAAATTAAAAATAATTAGAAAAAATAGCTTAATAAAACAGTAAAATGTAAAAATTATTTCCCACTGATGTCACTATCAGGGGAACCTTCAAGTTGAAAAAAATGTAAAAAATAAAATAATTTATATATGAAAAATATATTTTTGTGAGCAAGTCCTCAAATTAGCACATTAGCTTAAAACAATTCTCGCATGGAAAGAGTTAAAATACTGGCATATTAAATGCCCAAATTTATGATTTGATGGGGTAAATTGAATTGGCCGGGTTCAACAATGTTCCAATTAACACGGGGGGGGGAAGAGGATGGCCACACATCTAATTTCCAATTAGAAAAATGCACACGTCCCAAATGTGGCCTTTTAGTTCCCCCCAAAAATGATGAACCCATGCATGTGGGGGTATCACTGTACTCAGGAGATGTTGCTGAACACATATTGGGGTGTCGTGTGACAGCAGCATGTACCAGGAGCTGTAAATTCATACATAAAGTAGGTGTGTGGGGGGAAAAATACACACAAAAAAATACTACTGCAAACTTTGAAAAAATGCTGGTGGTAAAATGTGTGCATGCAAAGAGTTAAAATACCCTGGGGTGTCTAGTTTTCAAAAATATATGGCTTTATTGGGCACACTGGAATGGCCCGGCTCACCCCTCACCAGCTATTTTCTGTGCATTCTATATCTCCTGCCATGTGATATACTTACTGCCCCATCCCCAACTCTGCGAACATTGTGTGCGCGTGTGCAAAGTGCTTCACCTGATTTCACGCAGCTAACCCGTGGAAAGTGATTGGACTGCAGTGGAGGAGAGCAGCTGCCGCTGCCCCCTAAGGTTAAGTACCCTATTTTTTAAATCTTAATAAATGTGCCACTTTCCAAACAAGTGCCAATTTTTACTAAATGCCGCTATCTGGGAGTTCACCAAGGAGGACAACAAGGAAGGACAGAAAAGGCCTGGGAGACTCCCTGCAATCAATATTCCACTGAACTGTCAAGTGCTGCCTACTGCTTTTTGTGTTTCCCCCACCTCCATTCCATTCCCATCACCATTTTCCTTCACATACCGTGTTCACAATCCTCTTGTTCCTCTTTTCTCTTTCCTCTGTTGTTAGTAAAATCATTATCTCTCTCCAGCCACCTGCAACCCCACACTCTGTCTGTAATGCACCATGACTACTTTCTTCTCCCCTTGTCTCATCCCAAGCGCTTTTCAATGTCACCTCCTCCCCTCACTCCCAGCATCATCTCCCGTCTTGACTACTGTTACTCTGTCTTAGCTGGTCTCCCTCTTAACCGACTCACCTCTCTACAATCCACCATGAATGCTGCTGCCAGACTCATCTTCCCCTCCCGTCGCTTTACTAACGTCTCTCCCCTCTGTCAGTCTCTTCACTGGCTGCCTGTGCGCTTCAGGATTCATTTCAAAATCCTCACTCTTTCTTTCAAAGCCCTTCACAGCGTTTCCCCTCCCTACATCTCCTCGCTCATCTCTCTAAACACACTTCACACCGGTCTCTCCGCTCATCCAACGATCTCCTTCTATCCTCTCCTCTGATTTCTAGCTCTCATGCACGCTTACGACATTTCTCCAGGGCTGCTCCTATCCTCTGGAATGCCCTCCCCCGGTCTATCCTTCTCCCCCCTGCCTTCGGTCCTTCAAAAGATCCCTCAAGACCCACTTCTTTAAGGACGCTTATAATATTGCACATTAACAACCCCCATATTCCCTTAGCTCATCTCTCCTAGTCCCTCTAATGCAATACTTACACTAGTGTGGCTAGTCTATCCCTTACAATGGCACCTTTTAACTATGGTGTAATACACCCTAAATCCCTCTAGATTGTAAACTCCTTTGAGCAGGGCTCTCCTCACCTGTTGTCTCTCTAAGTCAATGTGTTATGTTACACGCTACTTGCTGTGTCCTGTCTACCCATTGTACAGCGCTCTGGAATTTGATGGTGCGATATAAAACAGTAAATAATAATAATAATAGTCTGCGCTTGCGTTCGCTTGAACGTTCGCGTTCGGTTTTGTAGTCCTTTGCCAACTACGGAGCTGAAGATAAACCCAAGCACACAAAACTATTTTATACAGCCGTAGTTAGCGCAGTTACTGCAGGTCTTGGACGCCAATCGTATCATATTCCTCTTTTTTTTTTTCTTTTTTTTGCCTGGGTCAGGGCGGCATTTCAGACACAAAGCTATTCTGCTGGCTGAAAAATGGTCTAATTGCTATAAGCAACCACAGCAATAATCAGCTGGATCACTCCATTGGGCTTCATGATAATAAAACTAGAGCTGCAGTTAACCTAATGAAGCTGAGGGTGTTATGTGTTATGTATGTTATAATAGAACTGATTAAGCGAAACCAGTTATCAGTTTTCATGATGTTTTCCTCTGATGCAGAAGGAGTCTTTCTGGCATCTTTTCTTTTTTATTTGCTTTTTTCTTCATCTGAAATTTTACTGTTTTGTTGTTTGTTTGTTTTTTGCATGGGTCCTTTCTTGGAGCTTGAACACGAGAAAACATATTTGTCAATTGGCAGAAAAAGAGAGCATTCATCAAATGGTAAGCAATTAATATTTAATCAATCAAAAGAAACAGGGGATGGGGAGGAAAAGCCGGCTTTGCTGGGCAGCCATGTATTATAGTACCCGCACCACGCCAGAGACAGACTGGGAAAAAGGACTGAAGAGTGGAGAGCATTTCTTCTGGTGAACAAAGGTGTAGGAAAAGGGCAAGCGTTGGCTTTATATTGGGTGCTGTCCGACGGTAACACTCGCCAGCACCGCATAATGAAAATGCCTACCTGTACCCTCCTAGCATTATAATCATGCTAAATAGAGACAGCTCTATGGTGGTCCTGGGTTGTTCCTCTCCCTACACAGATCTCCATTACTATTATTACACATTTTATCCTCGCTACACTTAAGGACAGTCTATTCTGTCCTCAACGTGGATCTGAAACCAAAAATGAACTACTGTCTACCTCTCAAATCCCTAAAGAGGGAATTAAGGAGTTAATACATATTATGTGTGTTTATCCGTAAGTCTCTGCTTCCATTGGAAACTCTGCAGGTTTTGGAATTCCGGACAGCACTGATTCACATTCCATTTCTTTGTAGTACATGGTGCTAATTAACGCCCAGCAGTAATAGCCGTGTAAGACCTCACGCATACACCTTACACTTACGGTGCTCATGGCTTCCTTTTTATTGACTTTCAACTCCGTAATCTGACTCTTTATCTGTTGTTAAAAGTCGTGGCAAGAAACCCAATCCTATTAGAGTTATCTGGCTGTAATCATCGACCTGACCGCTGCCCAGTCCTGTTCTCTGGTGACCTGACACCACTCCTGTGTAATTCGCCTGCTACCCTTGCCGAGTGACCGGACTCGACTCCTGCGAGTTACCTACTGCCATTGGTAAGTGACCTCACTCCGGACCAAATGTTTTAGAACCCCTTCTGCTCGGTTAAGACAACTACTGCAACCTATTCCTGTTATTTGCTTTTTTAAGGGAACATACATGGAACAAGCATAAAGCCACCTTGAAGCTAAAACAAGACCAAGAACTGTCTCGGGACACACGGGCAGCCTCGATGGACTTCGGTGGTTCTGCTGTGCGGAAACGCTGGGGATCTTCCACATTATCTGCTCTTCTGCCATGTATGTATTGATTTTTTATGATTTATGCTCTAGTAGCACTATGGTGCTTAATAAAGTATTTTGCTTATTGTAGAATCACTTGTTCCCTTTCTTGTTTATTTTATTTGAACGCACCTCAATACTTATATATCTTAGCTGCTGCCATATTCTAAATTTCCTTGGCTATAGCCCTTGGAAAGTGCTCTAAGTCCATTCGTGTTCATTGTGTACTGCAACTTTTCCCATCTGGAACGATGACATAATAAACTGCAGGTTTTGGGATGCTGCATGTCAATATGCCTGCTTATATTGGTCTGAGGTTTTATTTTTGATTGGGTTCAGTGAAGGAAGATATTTTATTTCGTGTGTCTTCCTGGGAAGAGATGTAAGGTATCAGTTTAATGTTTTTCTGCTGTCTTGCAATGTAATAAGATAAAAGCACCTACCTTTTGTAACAAGGGAAATGCATGGCTTTCTTGTCACTCATTGGCTGCTTTTTTTTTTTTTTTTAAGAAAGCATATTAATGCATATTTAACATGATTTTTGGTGAAGCTGTCTGTGACATTATATTTTCCCGTTAAGATAAGCAGTAACAGAACAGTGATATTTATCCATAGTTGTGAGTTTTTGTGTTGCCACCTACCTCTGCCGCATCAGGTGAGAAGAATCATACGCGCCGAGACCCAGAGGCAATGATCAGGAAATACACACGGGGCTCGAGGCAGGTACTTCTCAAAGATGGGTTAAAATATTGTAGTTGGTTAAATGTTTGGGGTCTGCTAGCTGTTTTCATGGAAATTTGTAGCTGTAATATAGCAAAAGAGTTTTCTAATAATCAATTAGCCTTTTAAACTTAAACTTGAATTAGTGATAACACCGTGTCATCAGACCGCAGCCTGTTTTCTGTATTTCTGATCTGGTTGATATTTTGATGGACCAAATTTGTATGCGTGTGTGTGTGTGTGAATATAATATAAATATAAATATATATATATATATAATATATATTATGTATAGCAAAAGAGGTTTGCACAAATGAACAAGCACTCTCAGGTCTAATACAAATTTTTTTATTGTGACACACAAAACACATTTTTAATTGGAACACACTAAAAGTGTAGGTGTTACAATGTGAGTAACATATATATATATATATATATATATATGCATGCATGCATGAAAAACAACATGGGGAACCTAACATGCCCAGGTAAAGTAAAAGGTCCTATGTGAAGTACATACATATATCTACATATATCTATATAATGTACATGATACGCACAAATGTTTGTGTGAGGGCAGAAATAGAATCAGACAATCGCAATTTACATGCTATTTGCTGTAAAACATATATACTGTATATATATACACATATACAAACATTAAAGATTAAACGTGTTTTTACCAAGAGAATGTAAAATGATATAATCCAATTACAGGACGTATGTGAAACCTGGATGCTCATATAATCGTTTATTCAGTACAATATTGTTAAAAAGAATTGCACCCTTAAATGGAGGTTAATGGTTAATTTTGCATCTAAATGCATGGAGGGATTCACTGGAAATCTCTATCTATTCGGCCTTTCCCTCCGAGAAGATTTAATTCTTTGGTGTTTGGGACACTGGAGAAAACATACTGTGCATGTGCCGACAACTGTGTCTTTAGAAAAGAGTCTGCTACCATGCTGCTGCAGATCATCTTCATCTATGCAACGACCCGTCTCAATCTTTCATCAGCTTAAAAAAAAAAAAAGGTGGCGGTCGGGTCCGTTGTGCGCATGCGCGGGCTTCCAGTTTGGCGCATGCGCAGTAGGGAGACGGTCACTTCCGGGTTTGGAGCCGACTTCCGGTTTGGAGCCGACTTCCGGTTTCGGCAGGTCCGTTGTGCGCATGCGTGAGCTTCCGGTTTCGCGCATGCGCAGTAGGGAGATGATCACTTCCGGTTTTGGGCGACTTCCGGTTTAGTCAGGTCAGTTCTGCGCACGCGCGAAACTGGACGTCCGCGCATGCGCAGTAGGGGGACGACCACTTCCGGTTTGGGCTCAGGTCCGTTCTGCGCATGCGCGGACTTCCGATTTCGCGCATGCGCAGTAGGAGGAGGGTCACTTCCGGTTTGGTGCCGACTTTCGGTTTGGCGCCATATAGCTGCCAGTCAGCTGCTAGAATCTCGGTTTTGACGGTCACGTATCTGCGTGCAGCATGTGCAGTATCGTATTTCTACCACGTAGCTGTCTAAGAGAAAAAAAAAATAGAGGCCTACAAGGCAGAGATCTGTTCTGCTGGGTTTGCCACCTTTTAAAACCTATATCTCCAGAAACAAAATTATGCAAAGCAGGATCTATGGGCAATTTTTGCCATGTCTTAATGATGGTAAAAACTGTAGCTGTGTGTGTGCGTGTGTATATATATATATATTTTAGTGTGTGTGTGTGTGTGTGTGTGTAAACTTTAGCTACAGCTAACATAGTCTTGAAGAAGGCTAAATAACTGGACATACAAGATGGATTTCTCGTGTCTGGCAGCTACTGTTGTTCTGTAGGATCATGTCTGTCTGTATATCGTCAAGCTGGTAAGTGCTATTGGGGCTCGGGAATATTTTTGTATGACTAGTTCTTCAAGCCACAAACATTGATGAATTACATCAATTCTACAAAGAGCCGGTGAACAAAATCCCGGCCAGATTGATAACTGCTGGAAGAGTTTGACTGTGGTTATTGTTGCTGTGATCGTGGTGATATAACCATGTTTTGAGCCTAAGAGACAATTACTTATTTTCTCAGTAATGTTCCATTAGATGTATAAAATATCACAAGGTATAATACGTTCCCCACATAGATTGTTCTCTTTTCCCCCCATTTAAGATCCTCTACCTATTACAAAATGGGCAACTTGGACAACAGGATAGCAAATGCAGATCAGCTGCTCACGCAAGATGTTGAGAGGTTTTGTAACAGCGTGGTGAACCAGTATTCAAACTTAAGCAAGGTGAGTTTCCTCATGGCTCTTCTAGTTGTGAGTGTTTTGTTCCTTTTTTTTTTTTTTTAGTTTGTGCTGGGTACTTCAAAAAATAGGCTATGACCCTTTATGCTCTTACTGTATTCCTTTCACAAGGAAAATAATTATAAAGTTAATGTAGCTGCCGTTTATATTACTTACGCTGTGAGATTTACAGACAGGGGCCTCCTTTACAAATGTATCCATAGCTATTGTACCCCAATAAAGTGGTCTGTAGACTGTTGTACTTTCATGACTACATTTACATTTTATATAGCACCAACAGATTTGCTAGAGCTGTTACAATAGGGTACCGTAAAAGTAAATACAACTTACAAATGAACATACATTAAATATACTGGTACCGAAGCTGACAATCTTTTGGCTACACTTATTATGCCTCCCCTTTTATTATGCTGTTATTTATCAATAAAATTTACACACATGCATACGCTGTTCTTGTGAATAACATGTAATCATTTGCCACGTTAACTAGTGGCTTGCTTTCCTATTCTCCTATATTATATATATTTCCCATTATTGTTGCGGGTATATAGAGTTGTTTTATTGTGAGTTTCATTTGTTATTTTTTTTTCTTCAGCCATTTTTGGATATCGTTCTGTATGTCGTCAAGCTGACAAATGCTTTTGGCGTTCAGGTATGTTTTTGTGTGACTAGGGCTTCTTTAACAACACAAGTCACAAATATTGATGAATTAGATCAATTGTGCAAAGAGCAGAGGGCCAAAATCCCGGTCAGATTGAACAGATTTGACTGTGGTTATTACTGCTGTGGTCATCATGATATAACCAGGTCCCCCCTTAGGATTAGTAGTTATGCCCCAGTTCTGTAAATAAGGGGTGGCTTGACCTTGCCTAAGAGTTCAGTTCCCCGTGGCTTGGTTATGTATCTCACAGCAGTTTATGGAATGAGAGATGTAGTAATACGTTTTGTCTCTCACCTTGTGAACCCACTGTTAAAGGTTGTTGTTCCGACAATAACTGCCGTCTCCAGTATGTTTGAGAGTTTTCACTGTGGCTATGCTAAATCAGTCACTTTGGATTATTGACTTTGATTACGATACACAAGAGTCTTACAGCTCTGGCAATAACACCAATGTGCACAAAACTGTAAATATGGACAGTTGAAGATCCCTATGGAACCCTGTGCTAACTAATCGACCAAAGCTTCGCTCCTGTAGTTAATAAAACTAAACACACGGTGCCCAAGCAGTGCAGATTGGGATTCCGCATGCGTCCAGAGTTCCTAAACTGAAACACACTAAGTGAAGGACCGCAGGCAGTTTAGAATTGTTTGACGTTTATAAAGAAATGCCGTTAGCGTGTGGACCTTATAAATTCAGTGACATTTTCTGCCGTTGACAGAATTTTATCCACAGAAGCCATCCGATCGTGGAAACTTTTTGCTGTCCGCGTGTTCCAAAATCAGTTGCTTAGACGTTGTGTTACACACGCTCCAGATTTTCATACATTGGTCTTCTAATGCCGTCTGTTGTCTCCAGCACGTTGCCTCTTTCAACTGTGAACGAAGCTAAGGATAAGAAAAGGAAGCACAGTGTCACACAGAAAGTCCTTATGGAAGCACCACGAGGTAAGTCTTTTAAACATTTCATGAAAGCACTGCAGAGTCTGCATAATTGTATTTAAAAAAAAATAAAAATCATAATTCCCTTCATCTCTAAAGAAAATGCTATGAAAAGTGACCACACTACAACGTCTACTACTACTACTGCTACTACTACTACTACTACTACTACTACTACTACTACTTGGAGACTTAGTGAATGTGCCCCTTTTGCTAAAAACACACATTTATAGTTCTTAACACTAAATACGTATATGTAACTATGCTTAGGCATTAAATAAGCAAGGCATATATATGTTACAAACCCACCTTAATTGTGTACCTTGGGAGTTATCTTCTCCTTCTCACTGAATCTACGTGATTATTCCTCCCCATTATGTTACCTTTATGCCGTTGTTCATTTGTAAGGGTGGGTGGGGAGAAGGCAGAGAACTTTAAGACATGGATACTGATTAGATAAAGGTGTCCCTGGCTCTCACAGATCTCCGCACAGACCTCAGCTCTATTAACCTTCAGAACTTCAGAACTCAATCAATTTACTCTCTCTCCTATCTCAAACATGACATGCCCTTAACAACGCCACCTCTGTCTATAACTCCACTCTCACATCTGCTCTCGATCATGTAGCACCAGTTACCCTCCCCCAGTCTATCCGGCTCTCTCCCTGCCTTCGATCCTTCAAAAAATCCCTTTTAGCTCACCTCTCCTAGCCCCTCTAATGCAGTACTTACACTAGTGTGGCTGCTCCATCCCTTACAATGGCACTAAATCCCTCTAGATTAACTCCTTTGCGCAGGGACCTCCGCACCTGTTGTTGCTGTAAGTCAGTTTGTTATGTTACATACTACTTGCTATGTCCTGTCTACCCGTTGTCCAGCGCTACAGAATCTGATGGTGCTATATAAAACATAAATAATAAGTCTCTTCGCCTATCACATTGTGCATTATACAGGGCCAGCTCAGCCCTTGAGGCTGGACAAACCGGCAAACTGAATTGTAAAGCGAGAAAGCTGAAACCCCGACCCTTGCCATTGCGAGTGAGTGGGCACCTTTCATAGGAATAGGCGGCAGGTACTGAATCATAGTTGGGCCTCGCTATACTTTTAAGCCGCATATAATATTTCATTCTGTGTCCTTGTGGTCACCGGGACAGTCGATCGCTGTTTAGGGAGAACCTAAACTCTTGTTTGATGAGGCAAAGGCCGCTTCTTACGAGACGTAATATTACCTCTGCCAAGAAAGCGTGCTTTGCCTTATTCATTTTAAGGGGATCCTTATGTTGTAATGCCAGTGCCAGGCTTAAGGCCTGAAGATGGCACAGCCACACCACCAGTATATGTGCAAATCTGTTTTTTTTGGTGATACACGTGGTGTTTCTAATATTAGACCTAATTTTTTTATTATTTTGCTCCGTAATATTGAGGTCACTGATTCATGTTTCCCCTCTCTCGCAGTACTACCTCCACATGGACAGCAGAGGAAACTGAGTTCAAGCAGATCACAGATGACGCCATTGAATTCAGCTCTTAAGTGTTTTATGCTGATAAATATCGGGGTACACCGGAAATCGAAAGTAACTTGTGGCGAAATATAATGCAGTCTTTTTTTTTTTTATTATTATTTTTTTTTAACAGATTATTGTTTAATCCTAAACAATTCATGTGCCATTTAGAAAACTGGCAATTGTGCACTTATCCGTTTAATAATCAACACCAATACTACGCTAACATTGAAAGTTCAGGGTATAAATAAGTGAATTTGGTTTATATGGTAGAAATCAACTACTGTAACTTTTCTAGCCAGGAGAAAGGTGTCTCCCGTTTTCCTTGAAGTTTAGTTCCGAAGCGAATGCTATCATTTCTTTTTGTTTTGTTTTTTTGACCAAAGAATGGCCGTAGGATCGTAGATGATTGTGTCACTTCTTGTTTTGCACTAGATACCGCTGGCTAGACTAGAGGATCACCTGGCTCTGATGGGATACGCTGGGGCATTGCATCTACTGTAACGGTTTTCCTTTTAAATGAATCTCCGGTTCAATTTGTTTGCACCTGACTAATCAGTTGAGTATCATAAATACTCGGCGTGCTCAGTAAAATCCCTGAGCGTTGGCACTTGGCCCAAAATAGAGCCAGTTGACAGGTTCGTATGTCTCACTAGGTGTGCGGGTTGGACTGAATTCATACGTCGTCAGATTTTATACAGTTCCCTGATAAAGATTTACATGTCCTTCCCAGTAAGATTTTAAATCTATTAATTGAAACTAGTAGGATGACTTTTTACATTGTTCAACGGAGCAGTCTCTACTGGAACGTAAACCATGTATTGTAGATGTGTTTGGGGGGGGTGGAGCAAATCGTGTAACATAGAAATGTGCTTGATGAAGGCATGCACTAAGTATGCAGTAAATTGAATGTGTGTGAATCCTTCCCCAAAGTCTCTACTCTGTGCTTAATGTCATCCTGGCAAATGGTAAACATTCTGGGTAACGTTTGATCCACAAACTTACTGCATTCGCTGGAACAAATCCGTACGGTTGGCTCTAACCAGCGGCCATAGAAAACTTCCCGTGCCATGCGATGTAGAGACTCAGACCTTAAACAGTACTTGGTCTGTTTCCCCCCCCCAGTTATTGCTAAAACCTTTTGAAGTAACCTGTGTCACCGTGGATATTTATAAAGCATCCAAGGTAGTTAAAATGTGCAAAAAAATTTTTTTCTCCTGAACACTCCACCACCATATTATACCGGTAAGGAAGCGGGTAGCTGTAAACTTGCATAAACTACATGGATGAAATCCTATGTGTAATGCCCTAGTATACACTCCTACCTTCCCACTGTAATAGGATACTTAATCATTATCCCATGGAAATCTGCAATGAAGTATATGTTGGAAAATCACACAGACATTTCACAAGTAGTGATTTCTGAAATACCATAAATTATCCAATTTATGTGCGCGGGGGGGGGGGACTGACTTCTATGACTGATCACTAAAGTAGTCTACATAACTGAAATCCAAACATTTGCCACAATTCGTTTAACTTCTTTAGTGCATAATATTCCACATATAATTTAAACAGACTCCTCAATAAATATGACTTCCTAATCGAGTAGCCACGGATTGGGTTCGATGCAAAGTTAACACTTTGGGCTTTTTGTAATTTCACGTTAGTTTTGTTTTTCCACACAGAGCACTCGGGTCAGCACAGTCCTCCTTTTGATCTTCAAATGTATTCAAGTTTCTCTGGTCGGAAAGATAAAAGAGAGATTCAGTGCCTCGTCGGAAATAGATATATTTCAAATGAGCAAATTCCCTGGTCAATTGTAACTTTGTGTTCCCCTTTACATAGATTTATGCTAGCCTCAAATTACTACGAGTGACCATTGTTGGTGACAGTGGCGGAACTACCGGGGTCGCGACCGGGCCCCGGCGGCAGGGGGGCCCAAGCCAAGGGGCCGCCCGAAATCTTTTTTCCGTTTTTTTTTTTTTTAAAATAAGGCAGGGGCGCCCGACATGCGGCCCGCGGGCCAAATGCGGCCCGCGAGACCTCGAGGTGCGGCCCGCGTAAGGTCGGCAGCCAGGGCAACCGATCTTACGCGAGCCGCACCTCAAGCCCTGCTACTTACTTGTGGGAGGGTCTTCTGGACTGCACAGATGAAGCGGAGTTCACGTGACATCCTACTTCCTCTGTGCTTTAGCAGAGAAGGCAGAGGGAGGCCGCGCCCCCTGCTGAAGTCTGTGAGCGGCATCGAGGAGCTGCAGTGCAGGTAAGGGGGTGGGGAGGGTGTTTGAATGAGTGTGTGTGATTGAGGGAATGAATCTGTGAATTAATGATTATATGAATAAATGAGTGTGTGTGTGATAGCATGGATGTGTAAGTGCTGGAACCTAGGCATGATGGGACTGTGATTGCTGTTAGCAATCACACTCCTATCATGCCAAGTCAGCCAGTACATGCTGAAACCTGGCCAGCTCCCCCCCTTGTGTAGTGATGCTGCCAGCAGTATGGGGTCTGCACTTACAGCCACCCTGTACCAGCATGTACTGGCTGACTTGGCATGATAGGAGTTTGATTGCTAACAGCAATCACAGTCCCATCATGCCTAGGTTCCAGCATTTACTGGATGGATGTGTAAGTGCTGGAACCTAGGCATGATGGGAGTGTGATTGCTCTCAGCAATCACACTCCTATCATGCCAAGTCAGCCAGTGCATGCTGAAACCTAGCTAGCTGCCAGCAGTATGGGGTCTGCACATCACTTACAGCCACCCTGTACCAGCATGTACTGGCTGACTTGGCGTGATAGGAGTGTGATTGCTAACAGCGAGCACAGTCCCATCATGCCTAGGTACCAGCATTTACTGGTTGCCTGGGTATGATAGGAGTGTGGTTGCTGTTAGCAATCACACTCCTATCATGCCAAGTCATATTGCTAATTTTGTCCAATTGTGTGTTACCTACTTTTATTAAACATGTGAGTTTTTAGTATTATTTTTAAAGGTGGGGGTCATTTTCGGTTTTGGCTAAGTGAACCCTGAATGTTTTGGTCCAGAATTTTCATTTTAGTTCATCCCTAGAATAAATCTAGGGAATCCTGAATTTGTAGTCGCAAAACTTTCAAGGCCCAGAAATCAGTGAGAGGAAGAGTAAAGGTTTTGTGTTATTTACTTTATTTTAATCTGCATATTTTATTAAAGGCCATATTTTTTGTCACAGTGAAAAATGAGTGCGGCCCGCGCACGTATACAATTCTGATGAAGTGGCCCACTGGAGAAAAAACTTGGACACCCCTGGATTATGCCCTTTGTACATGCGCCCCCTTTTTCTTTGATTTTTTTTACAGATATGATTCAATATGTAAATTGAATTTGTTGAATTAGTTGAAAAAAAATTGTTGGGTAAAAATCATGTCTTTTTGGCGGGGGTGGGGGGGCTCTTCACAGATTCTCGCACCCGGGCCCTGAGGCATCTAGTTACGCCCCTGGTTGGTGACCCATTAATTTTACTCGCATTTCCTTACGTTCCATACTCTGCAATGATGCACTTCTTGAAGTTGGAATCTCACTTACACAATATCCGATTCTAATACTTTGTGGGCAACACATTGATGTATTCCCTTCAAATGTTCCCCGTACCTCTCGCTTATTTAAATAATTATACAGGTTGTTGTGGGTTAATAATGATAAAAACAAAAATTGTCTACACCGCTTGGTGGCTTTAAACCTTCCGATATAATACAAACATAAGGGTTGGATGTGAACGGACAAAAAACAAACAAAAAAAAACAAAAAACAACACGTCTGGAGAAGCAGACTGCGTGGAAACCGGTACCCTCGTCTGAAGAACTGCTTGCACGCCAGCATCTTAGAGCTGCACCTGTGTTCAAAATCACTGTTACTTAAAACGACTGATTACAGCGGCCGCAATGACGGAAGGAATGTAAGTAAGACCATTCCGATACCTTATTATATATTTTTTTTTAACATACCCTTTTTTTTTTACTAAACCAATAATAACTTCAACTTGATGGCAAATACATTACCCATAGAAACTCATACACCTTATCAAAATACAACCCATGAAGTGGCATGAAGGTGGAGGTATGCATCGGCTACTAGGATACTGTTCTGCTGGCATAAATCACCGGGCTCATCACGCGGGGTGTAATATCACGTCACTGTAAACTACATCACTTATCCAAGAAGCGAATGCAAGGTATACAGGTCTGCGCTTGAGGAAGTGTCGTGGGGAAGCCTTCCCTATCCATAAATATTTTAACCCCTTAATGACAATTGTCGGTTCTGGCACGTCATGCACTAACATCAGGCTAGTGACAATTGACGTGCCAGGACCGGCTCACCCCTCACCAGCTATTTTCTGTGCATTCTATATCTCCTGCCATGTGATATACTTACTGCCCCATCCCCAACTCTGCGAACATTGTGTGCGCGTGTGCAAAGTGCTTCACCTGATTTCACGCAGCTAACCCGTGGAAAGTGATTGGACTGCAGTGGAGGAGAGCAGCTGCCGCTGCCCCCTAAGGTTAAGTACCCTATTTTTTAAATCTTAATAAATGTGCCACTTTCCAAACAAGTGCCAATTTTTACTAAATGCCGCTATCTGGGAGTTCACCAAGGAGGACAACAAGGAAGGACAGAAAAGGCCTGGGAGACTCCCTGCAATCAATATTCCACTGAACTGTCAAGTGCTGCCTACTGCTTTTTGTGTTTCCCCCACCTCCATTCCATTCCCATCACCATTTTCCTTCACATACCGTGTTCACAATCCTCTTGTTCCTCTTTTCTCTTTCCTCTGTTGTTAGTAAAATCATTATCTCTCTCCAGCCACCTGCAACCCCACACTCTGTCTGTAATGCACCATGACTACTTTCTTCTCCCCTTGTCTCATCCCAAGCGCTTTTCAATGTCACCTCCTCCCCTCACTCCCAGCATCATCTCCCGTCTTGACTACTGTTACTCTGTCTTAGCTGGTCTCCCTCTTAACCGACTCACCTCTCTACAATCCACCATGAATGCTGCTGCCAGACTCATCTTCCCCTCCCGTCGCTTTACTAACGTCTCTCCCCTCTGTCAGTCTCTTCACTGGCTGCCTGTGCGCTTCAGGATTCATTTCAAAATCCTCACTCTTTCTTTCAAAGCCCTTCACAGCGTTTCCCCTCCCTACATCTCCTCGCTCATCTCTCTAAACACACTTCACACCGGTCTCTCCGCTCATCCAACGATCTCCTTCTATCCTCTCCTCTGATTTCTAGCTCTCATGCACGCTTACGACATTTCTCCAGGGCTGCTCCTATCCTCTGGAATGCCCTCCCCCGGTCTATCCTTCTCCCCCCTGCCTTCGGTCCTTCAAAAGATCCCTCAAGACCCACTTCTTTAAGGACGCTTATAATATTGCACATTAACAACCCCCATATTCCCTTAGCTCATCTCTCCTAGTCCCTCTAATGCAATACTTACACTAGTGTGGCTAGTCTATCCCTTACAATGGCACCTTTTAACTATGGTGTAATACACCCTAAATCCCTCTAGATTGTAAACTCCTTTGAGCAGGGCTCTCCTCACCTGTTGTCTCTCTAAGTCAATGTGTTATGTTACACGCTACTTGCTGTGTCCTGTCTACCCATTGTACAGCGCTCTGGAATTTGATGGTGCGATATAAAACAGTAAATAATAATAATAATAGTCTGCGCTTGCGTTCGCTTGAACGTTCGCGTTCGGTTTTGTAGTCCTTTGCCAACTACGGAGCTGAAGATAAACCCAAGCACACAAAACTATTTTATACAGCCGTAGTTAGCGCAGTTACTGCAGGTCTTGGACGCCAATCGTATCATATTCCTCTTTTTTTTTTTCTTTTTTTTGCCTGGGTCAGGGCGGCATTTCAGACACAAAGCTATTCTGCTGGCTGAAAAATGGTCTAATTGCTATAAGCAACCACAGCAATAATCAGCTGGATCACTCCATTGGGCTTCATGATAATAAAACTAGAGCTGCAGTTAACCTAATGAAGCTGAGGGTGTTATGTGTTATGTATGTTATAATAGAACTGATTAAGCGAAACCAGTTATCAGTTTTCATGATGTTTTCCTCTGATGCAGAAGGAGTCTTTCTGGCATCTTTTCTTTTTTATTTGCTTTTTTCTTCATCTGAAATTTTACTGTTTTGTTGTTTGTTTGTTTTTTGCATGGGTCCTTTCTTGGAGCTTGAACACGAGAAAACATATTTGTCAATTGGCAGAAAAAGAGAGCATTCATCAAATGGTAAGCAATTAATATTTAATCAATCAAAAGAAACAGGGGATGGGGAGGAAAAGCCGGCTTTGCTGGGCAGCCATGTATTATAGTACCCGCACCACGCCAGAGACAGACTGGGAAAAAGGACTGAAGAGTGGAGAGCATTTCTTCTGGTGAACAAAGGTGTAGGAAAAGGGCAAGCGTTGGCTTTATATTGGGTGCTGTCCGACGGTAACACTCGCCAGCACCGCATAATGAAAATGCCTACCTGTACCCTCCTAGCATTATAATCATGCTAAATAGAGACAGCTCTATGGTGGTCCTGGGTTGTTCCTCTCCCTACACAGATCTCCATTACTATTATTACACATTTTATCCTCGCTACACTTAAGGACAGTCTATTCTGTCCTCAACGTGGATCTGAAACCAAAAATGAACTACTGTCTACCTCTCAAATCCCTAAAGAGGGAATTAAGGAGTTAATACATATTATGTGTGTTTATCCGTAAGTCTCTGCTTCCATTGGAAACTCTGCAGGTTTTGGAATTCCGGACAGCACTGATTCACATTCCATTTCTTTGTAGTACATGGTGCTAATTAACGCCCAGCAGTAATAGCCGTGTAAGACCTCACGCATACACCTTACACTTACGGTGCTCATGGCTTCCTTTTTATTGACTTTCAACTCCGTAATCTGACTCTTTATCTGTTGTTAAAAGTCGTGGCAAGAAACCCAATCCTATTAGAGTTATCTGGCTGTAATCATCGACCTGACCGCTGCCCAGTCCTGTTCTCTGGTGACCTGACACCACTCCTGTGTAATTCGCCTGCTACCCTTGCCGAGTGACCGGACTCGACTCCTGCGAGTTACCTACTGCCATTGGTAAGTGACCTCACTCCGGACCAAATGTTTTAGAACCCCTTCTGCTCGGTTAAGACAACTACTGCAACCTATTCCTGTTATTTGCTTTTTTAAGGGAACATACATGGAACAAGCATAAAGCCACCTTGAAGCTAAAACAAGACCAAGAACTGTCTCGGGACACACGGGCAGCCTCGATGGACTTCGGTGGTTCTGCTGTGCGGAAACGCTGGGGATCTTCCACATTATCTGCTCTTCTGCCATGTATGTATTGATTTTTTATGATTTATGCTCTAGTAGCACTATGGTGCTTAATAAAGTATTTTGCTTATTGTAGAATCACTTGTTCCCTTTCTTGTTTATTTTATTTGAACGCACCTCAATACTTATATATCTTAGCTGCTGCCATATTCTAAATTTCCTTGGCTATAGCCCTTGGAAAGTGCTCTAAGTCCATTCGTGTTCATTGTGTACTGCAACTTTTCCCATCTGGAACGATGACATAATAAACTGCAGGTTTTGGGATGCTGCATGTCAATATGCCTGCTTATATTGGTCTGAGGTTTTATTTTTGATTGGGTTCAGTGAAGGAAGATATTTTATTTCGTGTGTCTTCCTGGGAAGAGATGTAAGGTATCAGTTGAATGTTTTTCTGCTGTCTTGCAATGTAATAAGATAAAAGCACCTACCTTTTGTAACAAGGGAAATGCATGGCTTTCTTGTCACTCATTGGCTGCTTTTTTTTTTTATTTTAAGAAAGCATATTAATGCATATTTAACATGATTTTTGGTGAAGCTGTCTGTGACATTATATTTTCCCGTTAAGATAAGCAGTAACAGAACAGTGATATTTATCCATAGTTGTGAGTTTTTGTGTTGCCACCTACCTCTGCCGCATCAGGTGAGAAGAATCATACGCGCCGAGACCCAGAGGCAATGATCAGGAAATACACACGGGGCTCGAGGCAGGTACTTCTCAAAGATGGGTTAAAATATTGTAGTTGGTTAAATGTTTGGGGTCTGCTAGCTGTTTTCATGGAAATTTGTAGCTGTAATATAGCAAAAGAGTTTTCTAATAATCAATTAGCCTTTTAAACTTAAACTTGAATTAGTGATAACAACGTGTCATCAGACCGCAGCCTGTTTTCTGTATTTCTGATCTGGTTGATATTTTGATGGACCAAATTTGTATGCGTGTGTGTGTGTGTGAATATAATATAAATATAAATATATATATATATATATAATATATATTATGTATAGCAAAAGAGGTTTGCACAAATGAACAAGCACTCTCAGGTCTAATACAAATTTTTTTATTGTGACACACAAAACACATTTTTAATTGGAACACACTAAAAGTGTAGGTGTTACAATGTGAGTAACATATATATATATATATATATATATATATATATATGCATGCATGCATGAAAAACAACATGGGGAACCTAACATGCCCAGGTAAAGTAAAAGGTCCTATGTGAAGTACATACATATATCTACATATATCTATATAATGTACATGATACGCACAAATGTTTGTGTGAGGGCAGAAATAGAATCAGACAATCGCAATTTACATGCTATTTGCTGTAAAACATATATACTGTATATATATACACATATACAAACATTAAAGATTAAACGTGTTTTTACCAAGAGAATGTAAAATGATATAATCCAATTACAGGACGTATGTGAAACCTGGATGCTCATATAATCGTTTATTCAGTACAATATTGTTAAAAAGAATTGCACCCTTAAATGGAGGTTAATGGTTAATTTTGCATCTAAATGCATGGAGGGATTCACTGGAAATCTCTATCTATTCGGCCTTTCCCTCCGAGAAGATTTAATTCTTTGGTGTTTGGGACACTGGAGAAAACATACTGTGCATGTGCCGACAACTGTGTCTTTAGAAAAGAGTCTGCTACCATGCTGCTGCAGATCATCTTCATCTATGCAACGACCCGTCTCAATCTTTCATCATCTTCAAAAAAAAAAAAGGTGGCGGTCGGGTCCGTTGTGCGCATGCGCGGGCTTCCAGTTTGGCGCATGCGCAGTAGGGAGACGGTCACTTCCGGGTTTGGAGCCGACTTCCGGTTTGGAGCCGACTTCCGGTTTCGGCAGGTCCGTTGTGCGCATGCGTGAGCTTCCGGTTTCGCGCATGCGCAGTAGGGAGATGATCACTTCCGGTTTTGGGCGACTTCCGGTTTAGTCAGGTCAGTTCTGCGCACGCGCGAAACTGGACGTCCGCGCATGCGCAGTAGGGGGACGACCACTTCCGGTTTGGGCTCAGGTCCGTTCTGCGCATGCGCGGACTTCCGATTTCGCGCATGCGCAGTAGGAGGAGGGTCACTTCCGGTTTGGTGCCGACTTTCGGTTTGGCGCCATATAGCTGCCAGTCAGCTGCTAGAATCTCGGTTTTGACGGTCACGTATCTGCGTGCAGCATGTGCAGTATCGTATTTCTACCACGTAGCTGTCTAAGAGAAAAAAAAAATAGAGGCCTACAAGGCAGAGATCTGTTCTGCTGGGTTTGCCACCTTTTAAAACCTATATCTCCAGAAACAAAATTATGCAAAGCAGGATCTATGGGCAATTTTTGCCATGTCTTAATGATGGTAAAAACTGTAGCTGTGTGTGTGCGTGTGTATATATATATATATTTTAGTGTGTGTGTGTGTGTGTGTGTGTGTAAACTTTAGCTACAGCTAACATAGTCTTGAAGAAGGCTAAATAACTGGACATACAAGATGGATTTCTCGTGTCTGGCAGCTACTGTTGTTCTGTAGGATCATGTCTGTCTGTATATCGTCAAGCTGGTAAGTGCTATTGGGGCTCGGGAATATTTTTGTATGACTAGGACTTCAAGCCACAAACATTGATGAATTACATCAATTCTACAAAGAGCCGGTGAACAAAATCCCGGCCAGATTGATAACTGCTGGAAGAGTTTGACTGTGGTTATTGTTGCTGTGATCGTGGTGATATAACCATGTTTTGAGCCTAAGAGACAATTACTTATTTTCTCAGTAATGTTCCATTAGATGTATAAAATATCACAAGGTATAATACGTTCCCCACATAGATTGTTCTCTTTTCCCCCCATTTAAGATCCTCTACCTATTACAAAATGGGCAACTTGGACAACAGGATAGCAAATGCAGATCAGCTGCTCACGCAAGATGTTGAGAGGTTTTGTAA
>JARDYJ010000327.1:0-27123 GCA_029215755.1 Spea hammondii
GGAAATAGATATATTTCAAATGAGCAAATTCCCTGGTCAATTGTAACTTTGTGTTCCCCTTTACATAGATTTATGCTAGCCTCAAATTACTACGAGTGACCATTGTTGGTGACAGTGGCGGAACTACCGGGGTCGCGACCGGGCCCCGGCGGCAGGGGGGCCCAAGCCAAGGGGCCGCCCGAAATCTTTTTTCCGTTTTTTTTTTTTTAAAAATAAGGCAGGGGCGCCCGACATGCGGCCCGCGGGCCAAATGCGGCCCGCGAGACCTCGAGGTGCGGCCCGCGTAAGATCGGCAGCCAGGGCAACCGATCTTACGCGAGCCGCACCTCAAGCCCTGCTACTTACTTGTGGGAGGGTCTTCTGGACTGCACAGATGAAGCGGAGTTCACGTGACATCCTACTTCCTCTGTGCTTTAGCAGAGAAGGCAGAGGGAGGCCGCGCCCCCTGCTGAAGTCTGTGAGCGGCATCGAGGAGCTGCAGTGCAGGTAAGGGGGTGGGGAGGGTGTTTGAATGAGTGTGTGTGATTGAGGGAATGAATCTGTGAATTAATGATTATATGAATAAATGAGTGTGTGTGTGATAGCATGGATGTGTAAGTGCTGGAACCTAGGCATGATGGGACTGTGCTGTTAGCAATCACACTCCTATCATGCCAAGTCAGCCAGTACATGCTGAAACCTGGCCAGCTCCCCCCCTTGTGTAGTGATGCTGCCAGCAGTATGGGGTCTGCACTTACAGCCACCCTGTACCAGCATGTACTGGCTGACTTGGCATGATAGGAGTGTGATTGCTCTTAGCAATCACACTCCTATCATGCCAAGTCAGCCAGTGCATGCTGAAACCTAGCTAGCTGCCCCCCTTGTGTAGTGATGCTGCCAGCAGTATGGGGTCTGCACATCACTTACAGCCACCCTGTACCAGCATGTACTGGCTGACTTGGCGTGATAGGAGTGTGATTGCTAACAGCGAGCACAGTCCCATCATGCCTAGGTACCAGCATTTACTGGTTGCCTGGGTATGATAGGAGTGTGGTTGCTGTTAGCAATCACACTCCTATCATGCCAAGTCATATTGCTAATTTTGTCCAATTGTGTGTTACCTACTTTTATTAAACATGTGAGTTTTTAGTATTATTTTTAAAGGTGGGGGTCATTTTCGATTTTGGCTAAGTGAACCCTGAATGTTTTGGTCCAGAATTTTCATTTTAGTTCATCCCTAGAATAAATCTAGGGAATCCTGAATTTGTAGTCGCAAAACTTTCAAGGCCCAGAAATCAGTGAGAGGAAGAGTAAAGGTTTTGTGTTATTTACTTTATTTTAATCTGCATATTTTATTAAAGGCCATATTTTTTGTCACAGTGAAAAATGAGTGCGGCCCGCGCACGTATACAATTCTGATGAAGTGGCCCACTGGAGAAAAAACTTGGACACCCCTGGATTATGCCCTTTGTACATGCGCCCCTTTTTCTTTGATTTTTTTTACAGATATGATTCAATATGTAAATTGAATTTGTTGAATTAGTTGAAAAAAAATTGTTGGGTAAAAATCATGTCTTTTTGGCGGTGGTGGGGGGGCTCTTCACAGATTCTCGCACCCGGGCCCTGAGGCATCTAGTTACGCCCCTGGTTGGTGACCCATTAATTTTACTCGCATTTCCTTACGTTCCATACTCTGCAATGATGCACTTCTTGAAGTTGGAATCTCACTTACACAATATCCGATTCTAATACTTTGTGAGCAACACATTGATGTATTCCCTTCAAATGTTCCCCGTACCTCTCGCTTATTTAAATAATTATACAGGTTGTTGTGGGTTAATAATGATAAAAACAAAAATTGTCTACACCGCTTGGTGGCTTTAAACCTTCCGATATAATACAAACATAAGGGTTGGATGTGAACGGACAAAAAACAAACAAAAAAAAACAAAAAAACACGTCTGGAGAAGCAGACTGCGTGGAAACCGGTACCCTCGTCTGAAGAACTGCTTGCACGCCAGCATCTTAGAGCTGCACCTGTGTTCAAAATCACTGTTACTTAAAACGACTGATTACAGCGGCCGCAATGACGGAAGGAATGTAAGTAAGACCATTCCGATACCTTATTATATATTTTTTTTAACATACCCTTTTTTTTTTACTAAACCAATAATAACTTCAACTTGATGGCAAATACATTACCCATAGAAACTCATACACCTTATTTATCAAAATACAACCCATGAAGTGGCATGAAGGTGGAGGTATGCATCGGCTACTAGGATACTGTTCTGCTGGCATAAATCACCGGGCTCATCACGCGGGGTGTAATATCACGTCACTGTAAACTACATCACTTATCCAAGAAGCGAATGCAAGGTATACAGGTCTGCGCTTGAGGAAGTGTCGTGGGGAAGCCTTCCCTATCCATAAATATTTTAACCCCTTAATGACAATTGTCGGTTCTGGCACGTCATGCACTAACATCAGGTTAGTGACAATTGACGTGCCAGGACCGTCATGACTTTAAACGGGTCCAGAAAGCGATCTACGTTCGCTTTCTGCATCCAAACGGTGTTTCTGTAATGCCTCGACCTCGAGGCATTCAGCAACGCCACGATCGGCACTAGGGGCCATGTCTGGCCCCTCCCCGGGGTGTCAACTTCCGGACGCCCGTTTTAAAAGCGTTTAGGAGGCGATCGTTGATCGCCTCCTAAACTGAAATGGTGTTGTCGCTGGAATGCCTCGATCAGGACATTCAACCATGCAAGTCAATGGAGCGCAGCTTTCTAATCACAGTGCGATTAGTAAAAATAAATTAAAAATAATTAGAAAAAATAGCTTAATAAAACAGTAAAATGTAAAAATTATTTCCCACTGATGTCACTATCAGGGGAACCTTCAAGTTGAAAAAAATGTAAAAAATAAAATAATTTATATATGAAAAATATATTTTTGTGAGCAAGTCCTCAAATTAGCACATTAGCTTAAAACAATTCTCGCATGGAAAGAGTTAAAATACTGGCATATTAAATGCCCAAATTTATGATTTGATGGGGTAAATTGAATTGGCCGGGTTCAACAATGTTCCAATTAACACGGGGGGGGGAGGATGGCCACACATCTAATTTCCAATTAGAAAAATGCACACGTCCCAAATGTGGCCTTTTAGTTCCCCCCAAAAATGATGAACCCATGCATGTGGGGGTATCACTGTACTCAGGAGATGTTGCTGAACACATATTGGGGTGTCGTGTGACAGCGGCATGTACCAGGAGCTGTAAATTCATACATAAAGTAGGTGTGTGGGGGGAAAAATACACACAAAAAAATACTACTGCAAACTTTGAAAAAATGCTGGTGGTAAAATGTGTGCATGCAAAGAGTTAAAATACCCTGGGGTGTCTAGTTTTCAAAAATATATGGCTTTATTGGGCACACTGGAATGGCCCGGCTCACCCCTCACCAGCTATTTTCTGTGCATTCTATATCTCCTGCCATGTGATATACTTACTGCCCCATCCCCAACTCTGCGAACATTGTGTGCGCGTGTGCAAAGTGCTTCACCTGATTTCACGCAGCTAACCCGTGGAAAGTGATTGGACTGCAGTGGAGGAGAGCAGCTGCCGCTGCCCCCTAAGGTTAAGTACCCTATTTTTTAAATCTTAATAAATGTGCCACTTTCCAAACAAGTGCCAATTTTTACTAAATGCCGCTATCTGGGAGTTCACCAAGGAGGACAACAAGGAAGGACAGAAAAGGCCTGGGAGACTCCCTGCAATCAATATTCCACTGAACTGTCAAGTGCTGCCTACTGCTTTTTGTGTTTCCCCCACCTCCATTCCATTCCCATCACCATTTTCCTTCACATACCGTGTTCACAATCCTCTTGTTCCTCTTTTCTCTTTCCTCTGTTGTTAGTAAAATCATTATCTCTCTCCAGCCACCTGCAACCCCACACTCTGTCTGTAATGCACCATGACTACTTTCTTCTCCCCTTGTCTCATCCCAAGCGCTTTTCAATGTCACCTCCTCCCCTCACTCCCAGCATCATCTCCCGTCTTGACTACTGTTACTCTGTCTTAGCTGGTCTCCCTCTTAACCGACTCACCTCTCTACAATCCACCATGAATGCTGCTGCCAGACTCATCTTCCCCTCCCGTCGCTTTACTAACGTCTCTCCCCTCTGTCAGTCTCTTCACTGGCTGCCTGTGCGCTTCAGGATTCATTTCAAAATCCTCACTCTTTCTTTCAAAGCCCTTCACAGCGTTTCCCCTCCCTACATCTCCTCGCTCATCTCTCTAAACACACTTCACACCGGTCTCTCCGCTCATCCAACGATCTCCTTCTATCCTCTCCTCTGATTTCTAGCTCTCATGCACGCTTACGACATTTCTCCAGGGCTGCTCCTATCCTCTGGAATGCCCTCCCCCGGTCTATCCTTCTCCCCCCTGCCTTCGGTCCTTCAAAAGATCCCTCAAGACCCACTTCTTTAAGGACGCTTATAATATTGCACATTAACAACCCCCATATTCCCTTAGCTCATCTCTCCTAGTCCCTCTAATGCAATACTTACACTAGTGTGGCTAGTCTATCCCTTACAATGGCACCTTTTAACTATGGTGTAATACACCCTAAATCCCTCTAGATTGTAAACTCCTTTGAGCAGGGCTCTCCTCACCTGTTGTCTCTCTAAGTCAATGTGTTATGTTACACGCTACTTGCTGTGTCCTGTCTACCCATTGTACAGCGCTCTGGAATTTGATGGTGCGATATAAAACAGTAAATAATAATAATAATAGTCTGCGCTTGCGTTCGCTTGAACGTTCGCGTTCGGTTTTGTAGTCCTTTGCCAACTACGGAGCTGAAGATAAACCCAAGCACACAAAACTATTTTATACAGCCGTAGTTAGCGCAGTTACTGCAGGTCTTGGACGCCAATCGTATCATATTCCTCTTTTTTTTTTTCTTTTTTTTGCCTGGGTCAGGGCGGCATTTCAGACACAAAGCTATTCTGCTGGCTGAAAAATGGTCTAATTGCTATAAGCAACCACAGCAATAATCAGCTGGATCACTCCATTGGGCTTCATGATAATAAAACTAGAGCTGCAGTTAACCTAATGAAGCTGAGGGTGTTATGTGTTATGTATGTTATAATAGAACTGATTAAGCGAAACCAGTTATCAGTTTTCATGATGTTTTCCTCTGATGCAGAAGGAGTCTTTCTGGCATCTTTTCTTTTTTATTTGCTTTTTTCTTCATCTGAAATTTTACTGTTTTGTTGTTTGTTTGTTTTTTGCATGGGTCCTTTCTTGGAGCTTGAACACGAGAAAACATATTTGTCAATTGGCAGAAAAAGAGAGCATTCATCAAATGGTAAGCAATTAATATTTAATCAATCAAAAGAAACAGGGGATGGGGAGGAAAAGCCGGCTTTGCTGGGCAGCCATGTATTATAGTACCCGCACCACGCCAGAGACAGACTGGGAAAAAGGACTGAAGAGTGGAGAGCATTTCTTCTGGTGAACAAAGGTGTAGGAAAAGGGCAAGCGTTGGCTTTATATTGGGTGCTGTCCGACGGTAACACTCGCCAGCACCGCATAATGAAAATGCCTACCTGTACCCTCCTAGCATTATAATCATGCTAAATAGAGACAGCTCTATGGTGGTCCTGGGTTGTTCCTCTCCCTACACAGATCTCCATTACTATTATTACACATTTTATCCTCGCTACACTTAAGGACAGTCTATTCTGTCCTCAACGTGGATCTGAAACCAAAAATGAACTACTGTCTACCTCTCAAATCCCTAAAGAGGGAATTAAGGAGTTAATACATATTATGTGTGTTTATCCGTAAGTCTCTGCTTCCATTGGAAACTCTGCAGGTTTTGGAATTCCGGACAGCACTGATTCACATTCCATTTCTTTGTAGTACATGGTGCTAATTAACGCCCAGCAGTAATAGCCGTGTAAGACCTCACGCATACACCTTACACTTACGGTGCTCATGGCTTCCTTTTTATTGACTTTCAACTCCGTAATCTGACTCTTTATCTGTTGTTAAAAGTCGTGGCAAGAAACCCAATCCTATTAGAGTTATCTGGCTGTAATCATCGACCTGACCGCTGCCCAGTCCTGTTCTCTGGTGACCTGACACCACTCCTGTGTAATTCGCCTGCTACCCTTGCCGAGTGACCGGACTCGACTCCTGCGAGTTACCTACTGCCATTGGTAAGTGACCTCACTCCGGACCAAATGTTTTAGAACCCCTTCTGCTCGGTTAAGACAACTACTGCAACCTATTCCTGTTATTTGCTTTTTTAAGGGAACATACATGGAACAAGCATAAAGCCACCTTGAAGCTAAAACAAGACCAAGAACTGTCTCGGGACACACGGGCAGCCTCGATGGACTTCGGTGGTTCTGCTGTGCGGAAACGCTGGGGATCTTCCACATTATCTGCTCTTCTGCCATGTATGTATTGATTTTTTATGATTTATGCTCTAGTAGCACTATGGTGCTTAATAAAGTATTTTGCTTATTGTAGAATCACTTGTTCCCTTTCTTGTTTATTTTATTTGAACGCACCTCAATACTTATATATCTTAGCTGCTGCCATATTCTAAATTTCCTTGGCTATAGCCCTTGGAAAGTGCTCTAAGTCCATTCGTGTTCATTGTGTACTGCAACTTTTCCCATCTGGAACGATGACATAATAAACTGCAGGTTTTGGGATGCTGCATGTCAATATGCCTGCTTATATTGGTCTGAGGTTTTATTTTTGATTGGGTTCAGTGAAGGAAGATATTTTATTTCGTGTGTCTTCCTGGGAAGAGATGTAAGGTATCAGTTTAATGTTTTTCTGCTGTCTTGCAATGTAATAAGATAAAAGCACCTACCTTTTGTAACAAGGGAAATGCATGGCTTTCTTGTCACTCATTGGCTGCTTTTTTATTTTATTTTAAGAAAGCATATTAATGCATATTTAACATGATTTTTGGTGAAGCTGTCTGTGACATTATATTTTCCCGTTAAGATAAGCAGTAACAGAACAGTGATATTTATCCATAGTTGTGAGTTTTTGTGTTGCCACCTACCTCTGCCGCATCAGGTGAGAAGAATCATACGTGCCGAGACCCAGAGGCAATGATCAGGAAATACACACGGGGCTCGAGGCAGGTACTTCTCAAAGATGGGTTAAAATATTGTAGTTGGTTAAATGTTTGGGGTCTGCTAGCTGTTTTCATGGAAATTTGTAGCTGTAATATAGCAAAAGAGTTTTCTAATAATCAATTAGCCTTTTAAACTTAAACTTGAATTAGTGATAACAACGTGTCATCAGACCGCAGCCTGTTTTCTGTATTTCTGATCTGGTTGATATTTTGATGGACCAAATTTGTATGCGTGTGTGTGTGTGTGAATATAATATAAATATAAATATATATATATATATAATATATATTATGTATAGCAAAAGAGGTTTGCACAAATGAACAAGCACTCTCAGGTCTAATACAAATTTTTTTATTGTGACACACAAAACACATTTTTAATTGGAACACACTAAAAGTGTAGGTGTTACAATGTGAGTAACATATATATATATATATATATATATATATATATATATATATATATGCATGCATGCATGAAAAACAACATGGGGAACCTAACATGCCCAGGTAAAGTAAAAGGTCCTATGTGAAGTACATACATATATCTACATATATCTATATAATGTACATGATACGCACAAATGTTTGTGTGAGGGCAGAAATAGAATCAGACAATCGCAATTTACATGCTATTTGCTGTAAAACATATATACTGTATATATATACACATATACAAACATTAAAGATTAACCCCTTAATGACAATTGCCGGTCCTGGCACGGCACGGAAAAGCATGTGCTTTACGACAATTGACGTGCCAGGACCGGCACGTCTTTAAACGGGTGCAGAAAGCGATCTACTATCGCTTTCTGCACCCAAAAAGCGTTGCTGAATGCCTCGACCTCGAGGCATTCAGCAACGCCGCGATCGGCACGAAGGGGCCATCTCTGGCCCCTCCACGGGGCGTCAACATCCGCCATACTTTGTATGGCGGCGGACGCCCGTTTTAAAAGCGTTTAGGAGGCGATCGACGATCGCCTCCTAAACTTAAATGGTGTCGCTGGAATGCCTCGATCAGGAGGCATCCAGCGACACCAAACACTAACCTTTTGATGGGCTGTGACCGCTCCGGAGAGCGGTCACAGCCGCAGCTGCCGGCAATCTTCGCCATCAAGGAAGATGGCCGCCGTCCTGTAACAGGAACCACAAATTTTAAAAGTTCGCTAGATAGTCCAGACCATCTAGAGAACTTTGGCTCCACTTGCAGGTTGAATACAGGTACTGCATTCACCATGCAAGTCAATGGAGCCCAGCTTTCTAATCACAGTGTGATTAGTAAAAATAAATTAAAAAATAAAATAAAATTAATAATAATTAGAAAAAAATAGTAAAAAAACAGTAAAATGTAAAAATCATTTCCCACTGATGTCACTATCAGGGGAACCTCCAAGTTGAAAAAAAATGTTAAATTTTTTTTTTTTAAAAATAAAAAAAAAATATATATATATATATATAAAAAATATATTTTTGTGAGCAAGTCCTAAAATTAGCATATTAGCTTAAAACAATTCTCGCATGGAAAGAGTTAAAATACTGGCATATTAAATGCCCGTGGGGTGTCTACTTTTAAAAAATGTATGATTTGATGGGGTAAATTGAATGGGCCAGGTTCAACAATGTCCCAATTAACACGGGGGGGAGGATGGCCACACATCTAATTTCCAATTAGAAAAATGCACACGTACCAAATGTGGCCTTTTAGTTCCCCCCAAAAATGACACACCCATGCATGTGGGGTATCACTGCACTCAGGAGATGTTGCTGAACACATTATGGGGTGTCGTGTGACAGCGGCATATACCAGGAGCTGTAAATTCATACATAAAGTAGGTGTGTGGGGGAAAAATACACACACAAAAATATTACTGCAAACTTTGAAAAAATGCTGGTGGTAAAATATGTGCATGCAAAGAGTTAAAATACCAGCATTTAAAATACCCTGTGGTGTCTAGTTTTGAAAAATATATGGTTTTGTTGGGCACACTGAAATGGCCCGGCTCAAAGATGTACCAAATAGGGCATGGGCAGTGGATCCCAAATGCCAAAGTTCAACATTGAAAAAAGCGCATGCCCCAAATGTGGCCCTTTTGCCCCAAAACAGCCAGGCAAAATCATTCATGTGAGGTATCGCTGTACTCAGGAGATGTTGCTGAACACATATTGGGGTGTTTTGTGATAGTGACATATACGAGAACATTTTAATTCATACCTGAATTAAAATGTGTGTGGAAAACCAAATGCAAAAAAATGACTACCACAAAGTTTGACAAAGACTGGTGGTAGATATGGTGCATGGAAAGAGTTAAAATACTAGCATTTGAAATACCCTGGGGTGTCTAGTTTTCAAAAATATATGGGTTTATTGGGCACACTGAAATGGCCCGGCTCAAAGATGTACCAAATAGGGCATGGGCAGTGGATCCCCAAATGCCAAAGTTCAACATTGAAAAATGCGCATGCCCCAAATGTGGCCCTTTTGCCCCCAAACAGCCAGGCAAAATCATTCATGTGGGGTATCGCTGCGCTCAGGAGATGTTGCTGAACACATATTGGGGTGTTTTGTGATAGTGACATAAACTAGAACATTTTAATTCATACCTGAAGTAAAATGTGTATGACAAAACAAATGCAAAAAAATGACTACCATAAAGTTTGACAAAGACTGGTGGTAGATATGGTGCATGGAAAGAGTTAAAATACTAGCATTTGGAATACCCTGGGCTGTCTAGTTTTCAAAAATATATGACTTGATGGGGTAAATTGCATTGGCCGGGTTCAAAGATACCCGAAATGGCACATGGGGGGAAGAATTACCAGATTTGGAAAAAATGGCTTTGAAATAGCAAAACGCTACCTGTACTTATTGCCCCATAATGGGTAGAAAAAAGCAAAAAAACATAAAAACATTGGGTATTTCTAAACTCAGGACAAATAGTAGAATCTATTTAGCAGGTTTTTTCATTACCTTTTATAGATGAGTAAAAGATTTTTCAACTAAAAGTTAGAAACAGTCATTTTTTTCTAAATTTTTCACCATATTTTATAATTTTTTTAATAGTAAATAATATGATACAATCAAAACAATGTCATCTAAAGAAAGCCCTTCTTGTCCTGAAAAAAACAATATCTAATGTGTGTGGGTTCAGTAAACGGGAAAGAAGAAAATTACAGCTAAACACGAGCAGCGCAGAAATGTTAAAAAGGCCATTGTCACAAAGGGTACAAAAAGTAAAATCAGCCTTTGTCTCGAAGGGGTTAAACGTGTTTTTACCAAGAGAATGTAAAATGATATAATCCAATTACAGGACGTATGTGAAACCTGGATGCTCATATAATCGTTTATTCAGTACAATATTGTTAAAAAGAATTGCACCCTTAAATGGGTTAATGGTTAATTTTGCATCTAAATGCATGGAGGGATTCACTGGAAATCTCTATCTATTCGGCCTTTCCCTCCGAGAAGATTTAATTCTTTGGTGTTTGGAACACTGGAGAAAACATACTGTGCATGTGCCGACAACTGTGTCTTTAGAAAAGAGTCTGCTACCATGCTGCTGCAGATCATCTTCATCTATGCAACGACCCGTCTCAATCTTTCATCAGCTTAAAAAAAAAAAAGGTGGCGGTCGGGTCCGTTGTGCGCATGCGCGGGCTTCCAGTTTGGCGCATGCGCAGTAGGGAGACGGTCACTTCCGGGTTTGGAGCCGACTTCCGGTTTGGAGCCGACTTCCGGTTTCGGCAGGTCCGTTGTGCGCATGCGCGAGCTTCCGTTTTTGCGCATGCGCAGTAGGGAGATGATCACTTCCGGTTTTGGGCGACTTCCGGTTCCGTCAGGTCCGTTTTGCGCATGCGCGAACGTCCAGTTTCGCGCATGCGCAGTGGGGAGACGGTCGCTTCCGGGTTTGGCCGACTTCCGGTGTGGAGCCGACTTCCGGTTTAATCAGGTCTGTTCTGCGCATGCGCGAACTTCCAGTTTCGCGCAGGCGCAGTAGGGTGATGGTCACTTCCGGTTTGGCGACGACTTCCGGTTTAGTCAGGTCCGTTCTGCGCACGCGCGAAACTGGACGTCCGCGCATGCGCAGTAGGGGGACGACCACTTCCGGTTTGGGCTCAGGTCCGTTCTGCGCATGCGCGGACTTCCGATTTCGCGCATGCGCAGTAGGAGGAGGGTCACTTCCGGTTTGGTGCCGACTTTCGGTTTGGCGCCATATAGCTGCCAGTCAGCTGCTAGAATCTCGGTTTTGACGGTCACGTATCTGCGTGCAGCATGTGCAGTATCGTATTTCTACCACGTAGCTGTCTAAGAGAAAAAAAAAATAGAGGCCTACAAGGCAGAGATCTGTTCTGCTGGGTTTGCCACCTTTTAAAACCTATATCTCCAGAAACAAAATTATGCAAAGCAGGATCTATGGGCAATTTTTGCCATGTCTTAATGATGGTAAAAACTGTAGCTGTGTGTGTGCGTGTGTATATATATATATATTTTAGTGTGTGTGTGTGTGTGTGTGTGTAAACTTTAGCTACAGCTAACATAGTCTTGAAGAAGGCTAAATAACTGGACATACAAGATGGATTTCTCGTGTCTGGCAGCTACTGTTGTTCTGTAGGATCATGTCTGTCTGTATATCGTCAAGCTGGTAAGTGCTATTGGGGCTCGGGAATATTTTTGTATGACTAGTTCTTCAAGCCACAAACATTGATGAATTACATCAATTCTACAAAGAGCCGGTGAACAAAATCCCGGCCAGATTGATAACTGCTGGAAGAGTTTGACTGTGGTTATTGTTGCTGTGATCGTGGTGATATAACCATGTTTTGAGCCTAAGAGACAATTACTTATTTTCTCAGTAATGTTCCATTAGATGTATAAAATATCACAAGGTATAATACGTTCCCCACATAGATTGTTCTCTTTTCCCCCCATTTAAGATCCTCTACCTATTACAAAATGGGCAACTTGGACAACAGGATAGCAAATGCAGATCAGCTGCTCACGCAAGATGTTGAGAGGTTTTGTAACAGCGTGGTGAACCAGTATTCAAACTTAAGCAAGGTGAGTTTCCTCATGGCTCTTCTAGTTGTGAGTGTTTTGTTCCTTTTTTTTTTTTTTTAGTTTGTGCTGGGTACTTCAAAAAATAGGCTATGACCCTTTATGCTCTTACTGTATTCCTTTCACAAGGAAAATAATTATAAAGTTAATGTAGCTGCCGTTTATATTACTTACGCTGTGAGATTTACAGACAGGGGCCTCCTTTACAAATGTATCCATAGCTATTGTACCCCAATAAAGTGGTCTGTAGACTGTTGTACTTTCATGACTACATTTACATTTTATATAGCACCAACAGATTTGCTAGAGCTGTTACAATAGGGTACCGTAAAAGTAAATACAACTTACAAATGAACATACATTAAATATACTGGTACCGAAGCTGACAATCTTTTGGCTACACTTATTATGCCTCCCCTTTTATTATGCTGTTATTTATCAATAAAATTTACACACATGCATACGCTGTTCTTGTGAATAACATGTAATCATTTGCCACGTTAACTAGTGGCTTGCTTTCCTATTCTCCTATATTATATATATTTCCCATTATTGTTGCGGGTATATAGAGTTGTTTTATTGTGAGTTTCATTTGTTATTTTTTTTTCTTCAGCCATTTTTGGATATCGTTCTGTATGTCGTCAAGCTGACAAATGCTTTTGGCGTTCAGGTATGTTTTTGTGTGACTAGGGCTTCTTTAACAACACAAGTCACAAATATTGATGAATTAGATCAATTGTGCAAAGAGCAGAGGGCCGAAATCCCGGTCAGATTGAACAGATTTGACTGTGGTTATTACTGCTGTGGTCATCATGATATAACCAGGTCCCCCCTTAGGATTAGTAGTTATGCCCCAGTTCTGTAAATAAGGGGTGGCTTGACCTTGCCTAAGAGTTCAGTTCCCCGTGGCTTGGTTATGTATCTCACAGCAGTTTATGGAATGAGAGATGTAGTAATACGTTTTGTCTCTCACCTTGTGAACCCACTGTTAAAGGTTGCTGTTCCGACAATAACTGCCGTCTCCAGTATGTTTGAGAGTTTTCACTGTGGCTATGCTAAATCAGTCACTTTGGATTATTGACTTTGATTACGATACACAAGAGTCTTACAGCTCTGGCAATAACACCAATGTGCACAAAACTGTAAATATGGACAGTTGAAGATCCCTATGGAACCCTGTGCTAACTAATCGACCAAAGCTTCGCTCCTGTAGTTAATAAAACTAAACACACGGTGCCCAAGCAGTGCAGATTGGGATTCCGCATGCGTCCAGAGTTCCTAAACTGAAACACACTAAGTGAAGGACCGCAGGCAGTTTAGAATTGTTTGACGTTTATAAAGAAATGCCGTTAGCGTGTGGACCTTATAAATTCAGTGACATTTTCTGCCGTTGACAGAACTTTATCCACAGAAGCCATCCGATCGTGGAAACTTTTTGCTGTCCGCGTGTTCCAAAATCAGTTGCTTAGACGTTGTGTTACACACGCTCCAGATTTTCATACATTGGTCTTCTAATGCCGTCTGTTGTCTCCAGCACGTTGCCTCTTTCAACTGTGAACGAAGCTAAGGATAAGAAAAGGAAGCACAGTGTCACACAGAAAGTCCTTATGGAAGCACCACGAGGTAAGTCTTTTAAACATTTCATGAAAGCACTGCAGAGTCTGCATAATTGTATTTAAAAAAAAATAAAAATCATAATAATTCCCTTCATCTCTAAAGAAAATGCTATGAAAAGTGACCACACTACAACGTCTACTACTACTACTACTACTACTACTACTACTACTACTATAACTACTACTACTACTACTACTACTACTTGGAGACTTAGTGAATGTGCCCCTTTTGCTAAAAACACACATTTATAGTTCTTAACACTAAATACGTATATGTAACTATGCTTAGGCATTAAATAAGCAAGGCATATATATGTTACAAACCCACCTTAATTGTGTACCTTGGGAGTTATCTTCTCCTTCTCACTGAATCTACGTGATTATTCCTCCCCATTATGTTACCTTTACGCCGTTGTTCATTTGTAAGGGTGGGTGGGGAGAAGGCAGAGAACTTTAAGACATGGATACTGATTAGATAAAGGTGTCCCTGGCTCTCACAGATCTCCGCACAGACCTCAGCTCTATTAACCTTCAGAACTTCAGAACTCAATCAATTTACTCTCTCTCCTATCTCAAACATGACATGCCCTTAACAACGCCACCTCTGTCTATAACTCCACTCTCACATCTGCTCTCGATCATGTAGCACCAGTTACCCTCCCCCAGTCTATCCGGCTCTCTCCCTGCCTTCGATCCTTCAAAAAATCCCTTTTAGCTCACCTCTCCTAGCCCCTCTAATGCAGTACTTACACTAGTGTGGCTGCTCCATCCCTTACAATGGCACTAAATCCCTCTAGATTAACTCCTTTGCGCAGGGACCTCCGCACCTGTTGTTGCTGTAAGTCAATTTGTTATGTTACATACTACTTGCTATGTCCTGTCTACCCGTTGTCCAGCGCTACAGAATCTGATGGTGCTATATAAAACATAAATAATAAGTCTCTTCGCCTATCACATTGTGCATTATACAGGGCCAGCTCAGCCCTTGAGGCTGGACAAACCGGCAAACTGAATTGTAAAGCGAGAAAGCTGAAACCCCGACCCTTGCCATTGCGAGTGAGTGGGCACCTTTCATAGGAATAGGCGGCAGGTACTGAATCATAGTTGGGCCTCGCTATACTTTTAAGCCGCATATAATATTTCATTCTGTGTCCTTGTGGTCACCGGGACAGTCGATCGCTGTTTAGGGAGAACCTAAACTCTTGTTTGATGAGGCAAAGGCCGCTTCTTACGAGACGTAATATTACCTCTGCCAAGAAAGCGTGCTTTGCCTTATTCATTTTAAGGGGATCCTTATGTTGTAATGCCAGTGCCAGGCTTAAGGCCTGAAGATGGCACAGCCACACCACCAGTATATGTGCAAATCTGGTTTTTTTGGTGATACACGTGGTGTTTCTAATATTAGACCTAATTTTTTTATTATTTTGCTCCGTAATATTGAGGTCACTGATTCATGTTTCCCCTCTCTCGCAGTACTACCTCCACATGGACAGCAGAGGAAACTGAGTTCAAGCAGATCACAGATGACGCCATTGAATTCAGCTCTTAAGTGTTTTATGCTGATAAATATCGGGGTACACCGGAAATCGAAAGTAACTTGTGGCGAAATATAATGCAGTCTTTTTTTTTTTTATTATTATTTTTTTTTAACAGATTATTGTTTAATCCTAAACAATTCATGTGCCATTTAGAAAACTGGCAATTGTGCACTTATCCGTTTAATAATCAACACCAATACTACGCTAACATTGAAAGTTCAGGGTATAAATAAGTGAATTTGGTTTATATGGTAGAAATCAACTACTGTAACTTTTCTAGCCAGGAGAAAGGTGTCTCCCGTTTTCCTTGAAGTTTAGTTCCGAAGCGAATGCTATCATTTCTTTTTGTTTTGTTTTTTTGACCAAAGAATGGCCGTAGGATCGTAGATGATTGTGTCACTTCTTGTTTTGCACTAGATACCGCTGGCTAGACTAGAGGATCACCTGGCTCTGATGGGATACGCTGGGGCATTGCATCTACTGTAACGGTTTTCCTTTTAAATGAATCTCCGGTTCAATTTGTTTGCACCTGACTAATCAGTTGAGTATCATAAATACTCGGCGTGCTCAGTAAAATCCCTGAGCGTTGGCACTTGGCCCAAAATAGAGCCAGTTGACAGGTTCGTATGTCTCACTAGGTGTGCGGGTTGGACTGAATTCATACGTCGTCAGATTTTATACAGTTCCCTGATAAAGATTTACATGTCCTTCCCAGTAAGATTTTAAATCTATTAATTGAAACTAGTAGGATGACTTTTTACATTGTTCAACGGAGCAGTCTCTACTGGAACGTAAACCATGTATTGTAGATGTGTTTGGGGGGGGTGGAGCAAATCGTGTAACATAGAAATGTGCTTGATGAAGGCATGCACTAAGTATGCAGTAAATTGAATGTGTGTGAATCCTTCCCCAAAGTCTCTACTCTGTGCTTAATGTCATCCTGGCAAATGGTAAACATTCTGGGTAACGTTTGATCCACAAACTTACTGCATTCGCTGGAACAAATCCGTACGGTTGGCTCTAACCAGCGGCCATAGAAAACTTCCCGTGCCATGCGATGTAGAGACTCAGACCTTAAACAGTACTTGGTCTGTTTCCCCCCCCCAGTTATTGCTAAAACCTTTTGAAGTAACCTGTGTCGCCGTGGATATTTATAAAGCATCCAAGGTAGTTAAAATGTGCAAAAAAATTTTTTTCTCCTGAACACTCCACCACCATATTATACCGGTAAGGAAGCGGGTAGCTGTAAACTTGCATAAACTACATGGATGAAATCCTATGTGTAATGCCCTAGTATACACTCCTACCTTCCCACTGTAATAGGATACTTAATCATTATCCCATGGAAATCTGCAATGAAGTATATGTTGGAAAATCACACAGACATTTCACAAGTAGTGATTTCTGAAATACCATAAATTATCCAATTTATGTGCGCGGGGGGGGGGGGGACTGACTTCTATGACTGATCACTAAAGTAGTCTACATAACTGAAATCCAAACATTTGCCACAATTCGTTTAACTTCTTTAGTGCATAATATTCCACATATAATTTAAACAGACTCCTCAATAAATATGACTTCCTAATCGAGTAGCCACGGATTGGGTTCGATGCAAAGTTAACACTTTGGGCTTTTTGTAATTTCACGTTAGTTTTGTTTTTCCACACAGAGCACTCGGGTCAGCACAGTCCTCCTTTTGATCTTCAAATGTATTCAAGTTTCTCTGGTCGGAAAGATAAAAGAGAGATTCAGTGCCTCGTCGGAAATAGATATATTTCAAATGAGCAAATTCCCTGGTCAATTGTAACTTTGTGTTCCCCTTTACATAGATTTATGCTAGCCTCAAATTACTACGAGTGACCATTGTTGGTGACAGTGGCGGAACTACCGGGGTCGCGACCGGGCCCCGGCGGCAGGGGGGCCCAAGCCAAGGGGCCGCCCGAAATCTTTTTTCCGTTTTTTTTTTTTTTAAAATAAGGCAGGGGCGCCCGACATGCGGCCCGCGGGCCAAATGCGGCCCGCGAGACCTCGAGGTGCGGCCCGCGTAAGATCGGCAGCCAGGGCAACCGATCTTACGCGAGCCGCACCTCAAGCCCTGCTACTTACTTGTGGGAGGGTCTTCTGGACTGCACAGATGAAGCGGAGTTCACGTGACATCCTACTTCCTCTGTGCTTTAGCAGAGAAGGCAGAGGGAGGCCGCGCCCCCTGCTGAAGTCTGTGAGCGGCATCGAGGAGCTGCAGTGCAGGTAAGGGGGTGGGGAGGGTGTTTGAATGAGTGTGTGTGATTGAGGTAATGAATCTGTGAATTAATGATTATATGAATAAATGAGTGTGTGTGTGATAGCATGGATGTGTAAGTGCTGGAACCTAGGCATGATGGGACTGTGATTGCTGTTAGCAATCACACTCCTATCATGCCAAGTCAGCCAGTACATGCTGAAACCTGGCCAGCTCCCCCCCTTGTGTAGTGATGCTGCCAGCAGTATGGGGTCTGCACTTACAGCCACCCTGTACCAGCATGTACTGGCTGACTTGGCATGATAGGAGTGTGATTGCTCTTAGCAATCACACTCCTATCATGCCAAGTCAGCCAGTGCATGCTGAAACCTAGCTAGCTGCCCCCCTTGTGTAGTGATGCTGCCAGCAGTATGGGGTCTGCACATCACTTACAGCCACCCTGTACCAGCATGTACTGGCTGACTTGGCGTGATAGGAGTGTGATTGCTAACAGCGAGCACAGTCCCATCATGCCTAGGTACCAGCATTTACTGGTTGCCTGGGTATGATAGGAGTGTGGTTGCTGTTAGCAATCACACTCCTATCATGCCAAGTCATATTGCTAATTTTGTCCAATTGTGTGTTACCTACTTTTATTAAACATGTGAGTTTTTAGTATTATTTTTAAAGGTGGGGGTCATTTTCGGTTTTGGCTAAGTGAACCCTGAATGTTTTGGTCCAGAATTTTCATTTTAGTTCATCCCTAGAATAAATCTAGGGAATCCTGAATTTGTAGTCGCAAAACTTTCAAGGCCCAGAAATCAGTGAGAGGAAGAGTAAAGGTTTTGTGTTATTTACTTTATTTTAATCTGCATATTTTATTAAAGGCCATATTTTTTGTCACAGTGAAAAATGAGTGCGGCCCGCGCACGTATACAATTCTGATGAAGTGGCCCACTGGAGAAAAAACTTGGACACCCCTGGATTATGCCCTTTGTACATGCGCCCCTTTTTCTTTGATTTTTTTTACAGATATGATTCAATATGTAAATTGAATTTGTTGAATTAGTTGAAAAAAAATTGTTGGGTAAAAATCATGTCTTTTTGGCGGGGGTGGGGGGGCTCTTCACAGATTCTCGCACCCGGGCCCTGAGGCATCTAGTTACGCCCCTGGTTGGTGACCCATTAATTTTACTCGCATTTCCTTACGTTCCATACTCTGCAATGATGCACTTCTTGAAGTTGGAATCTCACTTACACAATATCCGATTCTAATGCTTTGTGGGCAACACATTGATGTATTCCCTTCAAATGTTCCCCGTACCTCTCGCTTATTTAAATAATTATACAGGTTGTTGTGGGTTAATAATGATAAAAACAAAAATTGTCTACACCGCTTGGTGGCTTTAAACCTTCCGATATAATACAAACATAAGGGTTGGATGTGAACGGACAAAAAACAAACAAAAAAAAAACAAAAAACAACACGTCTGGAGAAGCAGACTGCGTGGAAACCGGTACCCTCGTCTGAAGAACTGCTTGCACGCCAGCATCTTAGAGCTGCACCTGTGTTCAAAATCACTGTTACTTAAAACGACTGATTACAGCGGCCGCAATGACGGAAGGAATGTAAGTAAGACCATTCCGATACCTTATTATATATTTTTTTTTAACATACCCTTTTTTTTTTACTAAACCAATAATAACTTCAACTTGATGGCAAATACATTACCCATAGAAACTCATACACCTTATTTATCAAAATACAACCCATGAAGTGGCATGAAGGTGGAGGTATGCATCGGCTACTAGGATACTGTTCTGCTGGCATAAATCACCGGGCTCATCACGCGGGGTGTAATATCACGTCACTGTAAACTACATCACTTATCCAAGAAGCGAATGCAAGGTATACAGGTCTGCGCTTGAGGAAGTGTCGTGGGGAAGCCTTCCCTATCCATAAATATTTTAACCCCTTAATGACAATTGTCGGTTCTGGCACGTCATGCACTAACATCAGGTTAGTGACAATTGACGTGCCAGGACCGTCATGACTTTAAACGGGTCCAGAAAGCGATCTACGTTCGCTTTCTGCATCCAAACGGTGTTTCTGGAATGCCTCGACCTCGAGGCATTCAGCAACGCCACGATCGGCACTAGGGGCCATGTCTGGCCCCTCCCCGGGGTGTCAACTTCCGGACGCCCGTTTTAAAAGCGTTTAGGAGGCGATCGTTGATCGCCTCCTAAACTGAAATGGTGTTGTCGCTGGAATGCCTCGATCAGGACATTCAACCATGCAAGTCAATGGAGCGCAGCTTTCTAATCACAGTGCGATTAGTAAAAATAAATTAAAAATAATTAGAAAAAATAGCTTAATAAAACAGTAAAATGTAAAAATTATTTCCCACTGATGTCACTATCAGGGGAACCTTCAAGTTGAAAAAAATGTAAAAAATAAAATAATTTATATATGAAAAATATATTTTTGTGAGCAAGTCCTCAAATTAGCACATTAGCTTAAAACAATTCTCGCATGGAAAGAGTTAAAATACTGGCATATTAAATGCCCAAATTTATGATTTGATGGGGTAAATTGAATTGGCCGGGTTCAACAATGTTCCAATTAACACGGGGGGGGGGGGGGAGGAGGATGGCCACACATCTAATTTCCAATTAGAAAAATGCACACGTCCCAAATGTGGCCTTTTAGTTCCCCCCAAAAATGATGAACCCATGCATGTGGGGGTATCACTGTACTCAGGAGATGTTGCTGAACACATATTGGGGTGTCGTGTGACAGCGGCATGTACCAGGAGCTGTAAATTCATACATAAAGTAGGTGTGTGGGGGGAAAAATACACACAAAAAAATACTACTGCAAACTTTGAAAAAATGCTGGTGGTAAAATGTGTGCATGCAAAGAGTTAAAATACCCTGGGGTGTCTAGTTTTCAAAAATATATGGCTTTATTGGGCACACTGGAATGGCCCGGCTCACCCCTCACCAGCTATTTTCTGTGCATTCTATATCTCCTGCCATGTGATATACTTACTGCCCCATCCCCAACTCTGCGAACATTGTGTGCGCGTGTGCAAAGTGCTTCACCTGATTTCACGCAGCTAACCCGTGGAAAGTGATTGGACTGCAGTGGAGGAGAGCAGCTGCCGCTGCCCCCTAAGGTTAAGTACCCTATTTTTTAAATCTTAATAAATGTGCCACTTTCCAAACAAGTGCCAATTTTTACTAAATGCCGCTATCTGGGAGTTCACCAAGGAGGACAACAAGGAAGGACAGAAAAGGCCTGGGAGACTCCCTGCAATCAATATTCCACTGAACTGTCAAGTGCTGCCTACTGCTTTTTGTGTTTCCCCCACCTCCATTCCATTCCCATCACCATTTTCCTTCACATACCGTGTTCACAATCCTCTTGTTCCTCTTTTCTCTTTCCTCTGTTGTTAGTAAAATCATTATCTCTCTCCAGCCACCTGCAACCCCACACTCTGTCTGTAATGCACCATGACTACTTTCTTCTCCCCTTGTCTCATCCCAAGCGCTTTTCAATGTCACCTCCTCCCCTCACTCCCAGCATCATCTCCCGTCTTGACTACTGTTACTCTGTCTTAGCTGGTCTCCCTCTTAACCGACTCACCTCTCTACAATCCACCATGAATGCTGCTGCCAGACTCATCTTCCCCTCCCGTCGCTTTACTAACGTCTCTCCCCTCTGTCAGTCTCTTCACTGGCTGCCTGTGCGCTTCAGGATTCATTTCAAAATCCTCACTCTTTCTTTCAAAGCCCTTCACAGCGTTTCCCCTCCCTACATCTCCTCGCTCATCTCTCTAAACACACTTCACACCGGTCTCTCCGCTCATCCAACGATCTCCTTCTATCCTCTCCTCTGATTTCTAGCTCTCATGCACGCTTACGACATTTCTCCAGGGCTGCTCCTATCCTCTGGAATGCCCTCCCCCGGTCTATCCTTCTCCCCCCTGCCTTCGGTCCTTCAAAAGATCCCTCAAGACCCACTTCTTTAAGGACGCTTATAATATTGCACATTAACAACCCCCATATTCCCTTAGCTCATCTCTCCTAGTCCCTCTAATGCAATACTTACACTAGTGTGGCTAGTCTATCCCTTACAATGGCACCTTTTAACTATGGTGTAATACACCCTAAATCCCTCTAGATTGTAAACTCCTTTGAGCAGGGCTCTCCTCACCTGTTGTCTCTCTAAGTCAATGTGTTATGTTACACGCTACTTGCTGTGTCCTGTCTACCCATTGTACAGCGCTCTGGAATTTGATGGTGCGATATAAAACAGTAAATAATAATAATAATAGTCTGCGCTTGCGTTCGCTTGAACGTTCGCGTTCGGTTTTGTAGTCCTTTGCCAACTACGGAGCTGAAGATAAACCCAAGCACACAAAACTATTTTATACAGCCGTAGTTAGCGCAGTTACTGCAGGTCTTGGACGCCAATCGTATCATATTCCTCTTTTTTTTTTTTTTGCCTGGGTCAGGGCGGCATTTCAGACACAAAGCTATTCTGCTGGCTGAAAAATGGTCTAATTGCTATAAGCAACCGCAGCAATAATCAGCTGGATCACTCCATTGGGCTTCATGATAATAAAACTAGAGCTGCAGTTAACCTAATGAAGCTGAGGGTGTTATGTGTTATGTATGTTATAATAGAACTGATTAAGCGAAACCAGTTATCAGTTTTCATGATGTTTTCCTCTGATGCAGAAGGAGTCTTTCTGGCATCTTTTCTTTTTTATTTGCTTTTTTCTTCATCTGAAATTTTACTGTTTTGTTGTTTGTTTGTTTTTTGCATGGGTCCTTTCTTGGAGCTTGAACACGAGAAAACATATTTGTCAATTGGCAGAAAAAGAGAGCATTCATCAAATGGTAAGCAATTAATATTTAATCAATCAAAAGAAACAGGGGATGGGGAGGAAAAGCCGGCTTTGCTGGGCAGCCATGTATTATAGTACCCGCACCACGCCAGAGACAGACTGGGAAAAAGGACTGAAGAGTGGAGAGCATTTCTTCTGGTGAACAAAGGTGTAGGAAAAGGGCAAGCGTTGGCTTTATATTGGGTGCTGTCCGACGGTAACACTCGCCAGCACCGCATAATGAAAATGCCTACCTGTACCCTCCTAGCATTATAATCATGCTAAATAGAGACAGCTCTATGGTGGTCCTGGGTTGTTCCTCTCCCTACACAGATCTCCATTACTATTATTACACATTTTATCCTCTCTACACTTAAGGACAGTCTATTCTGTCCTCAACGTGGATCTGAAACCAAAAATGAACTACTGTCTACCTCTCAAATCCCTAAAGAGGGAATTAAGGAGTTAATACATATTATGTGTGTTTATCCGTAAGTCTCTGCTTCCATTGGAAACTCTGCAGGTTTTGGAATTCCGGACAGCACTGATTCACATTCCATTTCTTTGTAGTACATGGTGCTAATTAACGCCCAGCAGTAATAGCCGTGTAAGACCTCACGCATACACCTTACACTTACGGTGCTCATGGCTTCCTTTTTATTGACTTTCAACTCCGTAATCTGACTCTTTATCTGTTGTTAAAAGTCGTGGCAAGAAACCCAATCCTATTAGAGTTATCTGGCTGTAATCATCGACCTGACCGCTGCCCAGTCCTGTTCTCTGGTGACCTGACACCACTCCTGTGTAATTCGCCTGCTACCCTTGCCGAGTGACCGGACTCGACTCCTGCGAGTTACCTACTGCCATTGGTAAGTGACCTCACTCCGGACCAAATGTTTTAGAACCGCTTCTGCTCGGTTAAGACAACTACTGCAACCTATTCCTGTTATTTGCTTTTTTAAGGGAACATACATGGAACAAGCATAAAGCCACCTTGAAGCTAAAACAAGACCAAGAACTGTCTCGGGACACACGGGCAGCCTCGATGGACTTCGGTGGTTCTGCTGTGCGGAAACGCTGGGGATCTTCCACATTATCTGCTCTTCTGCCATGTATGTATTGATTTTTTATGATTTATGCTCTAGTAGCACTATGGTGCTTAATAAAGTATTTTGCTTATTGTAGAATCACTTGTTCCCTTTCTTGTTTATTTTATTTGAACGCACCTCAATACTTATATATCTTAGCTGCTGCCATATTCTAAATTTCCTTGGCTATAGCCCTTGGAAAGTGCTCTAAGTCCATTCGTGTTCATTGTGTACTGCAACTTTTCCCATCTGGAACGATGACATAATAAACTGCAGGTTTTGGGATGCTGCATGTCAATATGCCTGCTTATATTGGTCTGAGGTTTTATTTTTGATTGGGTTCAGTGAAGGAAGATATTTTATTTCGTGTGTCTTCCTGGGAAGAGATGTAAGGTATCAGTTTAATGTTTTTCTGCTGTCTTGCAATGTAATAAGATAAAAGCACCTACCTTTTGTAACAAGGGAAATGCATGGCTTTCTTGTCACTCATTGGCTGCTTTTTTATTTTATTTTAAGAAAGCATATTAATGCATATTTAACATGATTTTTGGTGAAGCTGTCTGTGACATTATATTTTCCCGTTAAGATAAGCAGTAACAGAACAGTGATATTTATCCATAGTTGTGAGTTTTTGTGTTGCCACCTACCTCTGCCGCATCAGGTGAGAAGAATCATACGCGCCGAGACCCAGAGGCAATGATCAGGAAATACACACGGGGCTCGAGGCAGGTACTTCTCAAAGATGGGTTAAAATATTGTAGTTGGTTAAATGTTTGGGGTCTGCTAGCTGTTTTCATGGAAATTTGTAGCTGTAATATAGCAAAAGAGTTTTCTAATAATCAATTAGCCTTTTAAACTTAAACTTGAATTAGTGATAACAACGTGTCATCAGACCGCAGCCTGTTTTCTGTATTTCTGATCTGGTTGATATTTTGATGGACCAAATTTGTATGCGTGTGTGTGTGTGTGAATATAATATAAATATAAATATATATATATATATAATATATATTATGTATAGCAAAAGAGGTTTGCACAAATGAACAAGCACTCTCAGGTCTAATACAAATTTTTTTATTGTGACACACAAAACACATTTTTAATTGGAACACACTAAAAGTGTAGGTGTTACAATGTGAGTAACATATATATATATATATATATATATATGCATGCATGCATGAAAAACAACATGGGGAACCTAACATGCCCAGGTAAAGTAAAAGGTCCTATGTGAAGTACATACATATATCTACATATATCTATATAATGTACATGATACGCACAAATGTTTGTGTGAGGGCAGAAATAGAATCAGACAATCGCAATTTACATGCTATTTGCTGTAAAACATATATACTGTATATATATACACATATACAAACATTAAAGATTAACCCCTTAATGACAATTGCCGGTCCTGGCACGGCACGGAAAAGCATGTGCTTTACGACAATTGACGTGCCAGGACCGGCACGTCTTTAAACGGGTGCAGAAAGCGATCTACTATCGCTTTCTGCACCCAAAAAGCGTTGCTGAATGCCTCGACCTCGAGGCATTCAGCAACGCCGCGATCGGCACGAAGGGGCCATCTCTGGCCCCTCCACGGGGCGTCAACATCCGCCATACTTTGTATGGCGGCGGACGCCCGTTTTAAAAGCGTTTAGGAGGCGATCGACGATCGCCTCCTAAACTTAAATGGTGTCGCTGGAATGCCTCGATCAGGAGGCATCCAGCGACACCAAACACTAACCTTTTGATGGGCTGTGACCGCTCCGGAGAGCGGTCACAGCCGCAGCTGCCGGCAATCTTCGCCATCAAGGAAGATGGCCGCCGTCCTGTAACAGGAACCACAAATTTTAAAAGTTCGCTAGATAGTCCAGACCATCTAGAGAACTTTGGCTCCACTTGCAGGTTGAATACAGGTACTGCATTCACCATGCAAGTCAATGGAGCCCAGCTTTCTAATCACAGTGTGATTAGTAAAAATAAATTAAAAAATAAAATAAAATTAATAATAATTAGAAAAAAATAGTAAAAAAACAGTAAAATGTAAAAATCATTTCCCACTGATGTCACTATCAGGGGAACCTCCAAGTTGAAAAAAAATGTTAAATTTTTTTTTTTTAAAAATAAAAAAAATATATATATATATATATAAAAAATATATTTTTGTGAGCAAGTCCTAAAATTAGCATATTAGCTTAAAACAATTCTCGCATGGAAAGAGTTAAAATACTGGCATATTAAATGCCCGTGGGGTGTCTACTTTTAAAAAATGTATGATTTGATGGGGTAAATTGAATGGGCCAGGTTCAACAACGTCCCAATTAACACGGGGGGGAGGATGGCCACACATCTAATTTCCAATTCGAAAAATGCACACGTACCAAATGTGGCCTTTTAGTTCCCCCCAAAAATGACACACCCATGCATGTGGGGTATCACTGCACTCAGGAGATGTTGCTGAACACATTATGGGGTGTCGTGTGACAGCGGCATATACCAGGAGCTGTAAATTCATACATAAAGTAGGTGTGTGGGGGAAAAATACACACACAAAAATATTACTGCAAACTTTGAAAAAATGCTGGTGGTAAAATATGTGCATGCAAAGAGTTAAAATACCAGCATTTAAAATACCCTGTGGTGTCTAGTTTTGAAAAATATATGGTTTTGTTGGGCACACTGAAATGGCCCGGCTCAAAGATGTACCAAATAGGGCATGGGCAGTGGATCCCAAATGCCAAAGTTCAACATTGAAAAAAGCGCATGCCCCAAATGTGGCCCTTTTGCCCCAAAACAGCCAGGCAAAATCATTCATGTGAGGTATCGCTGTACTCAGGAGATGTTGCTGAACACATATTGGGGTGTTTTGTGATAGTGACATATACGAGAACATTTTAATTCATACCTGAATTAAAATGTGTGTGGAAAACCAAATGCAAAAAAATGACTACCACAAAGTTTGACAAAGACTGGTGGTAGATATGGTGCATGGAAAGAGTTAAAATACTAGCATTTGAAATACCCTGGGGTGTCTAGTTTTCAAAAATATATGGGTTTATTGGGCACACTGAAATGGCCCGGCTCAAAGATGTACCAAATAGGGCATGGGCAGTGGATCCCCAAATGCCAAAGTTCAACATTGAAAAATGCGCATGCCCCAAATGTGGCCCTTTTGCCCCCAAACAGCCAGGCAAAATCATTCATGTGGGGTATCGCTGCGCTCAGGAGATGTTGCTGAACACATATTGGGGTGTTTTGTGATAGTGACATAAACTAGAACATTTTAATTCATACCTGAAGTAAAATGTGTATGACAAAACAAATGCAAAAAAATGACTACCATAAAGTTTGACAAAGACTGGTGGTAGATATGGTGCATGGAAAGAGTTAAAATACTAGCATTTGGAATACCCTGGGCTGTCTAGTTTTCAAAAATATATGACTTGATGGGGTAAATTGCATTGGCCGGGTTCAAAGATACCCGAAATGGCACATGGGGGGAAGAATTACCAGATTTGGAAAAAATGGCTTTGAAATAGCAAAACGCTACC
>JARDYJ010000328.1:20000-22500 GCA_029215755.1 Spea hammondii
CTCCCCGGACCTCGGGCTGCCCAGCCCGGGTGCCGCACCGGCGGTCCTACCCGCCCAAGTCCCGGGCCGGGTCCCGGGAAGACCACCATGGGGCAGACCCCCGAGGGTCCCGCCAGGGGCTCCCCGGACCTCGGGCTGCCCAGCCCGGGTGCCGCACCGGCGGTCCTACCCGCCCAAGTCCCGGGCCGGGTCCCGGGAAGACCACCATGGGGCAGACCCCCGAGGGTCCCGCCAGGGGCTCCCCGGACCTCGTGCAGCCCAGCCCGGGTGCCGCACCCGCGGTCCTACCCGCCCCGGTAGTTGCTCGCGGCCGGCCGGCGTTTTCGCTCTAAGTCCCCCATTCTGGCAGGCCGAGTTGCTTGAAAAGCCCTGGAAGTCTATGAGGTCGGAGATGCCTGCCGCATCCGACCCTCGCTCCATCGAAGTCGGCATGCCTTGCCGGGTTTTCCCGGTGGTGACGTGGAACCCCGTCCCGGTTCGCCAGGGACGTCAGGCACCCTCCGCCGGATATATAGGGAAGCTGCTGCTTGTTCCAGAGAGCCAGCTCCCAACGACCTCGGGAAGCCCAGCCCGGGTGCCGGCCAGGTCCCGGCCCCGGCCCCGGGAACCCCACCGTCCGGTAGACCTCCGAGGGTCCCGCCCGGGGCTCCACGGACCTCGGGACGCCCGGCCCGGGTGCCGCACCGGCGGTCCATCCCGGCCAAGTCCCGGGCCGGGTCCCGGGAACACCACCATGGGGCAGACCCCCGAGGGTCCCGCCAGGGGCTCCCCGGACCTCGGGGTGCCCAGCCCGGGTGCCGCACCGGCGGTCCTACCCGCCCAAGTCCCGGGCCGGGTCCCGGGAAGCCCACCTTGGGGCAGACCTCCGAGGGTCCCGCCAGGGGCTCCACGGACCTCGGGGTGCCCAGCCCGGGTGCCGCACCGGCGGTCCTACCCGCCCAAGTCCCGGGCCGGGTCCCGGGAAGCCCACCTTGGGGCAGACCTCCGAGGGTCCCGCCAGGGGCTCCACGGACCTCGGGCTGCCCAGCCCGGGTGCCGCACCGGCGGTCCTACGCGCCCAAGTCCCGGGCCGGGTCCCGGGAAGCCCACCTTGGGGCAGACCCCCGAGGGTCCCGCCAGGGGCTCCCAGGACCTCGGGCTGCCCAGCCCGGGTGCCGCACCGGCGGTCCTACCCGCCCAAGTCCCGGGCCGGGTCCCGGGAAGACCACCATGGGGCAGACCCCCGAGGGTCCCGCCAGGGGCTCCCCGGACCTCGGGCTGCCCAGCCCGGGTGCCGCACCGGCGGTCCTACCCGCCCAAGTCCCGGGCCGGGTCCCGGGAAGACCACCATGGGGCAGACCCCCGAGGGTCCCGCCAGGGGCTCCCCGGACCTCGGGCTGCCCAGCCCGGGTGCCGCACCGGCGGTCCTACCCGCCCAAGTCCCGGGCCGGGTCCCGGGAAGACCACCATGGGGCAGACCCCCGAGGGTCCCGCCAGGGGCTCCCCGGACCTCGTGCAGCCCAGCCCGGGTGCCGCACCCGCGGTCCTACCCGCCCCGGTAGTTGCTCGCGGCCGGCCGGCGTTTTCGCTCTAAGTCCCCCATTCTGGCAGGCCGAGTTGCTTGAAAAGCCCTGGAAGTCTATGAGGTCGGAGATGCCTGCCGCATCCGACCCTCGCTCCATCGAAGTCGGCATGCCTTGCCGGGTTTTCCCGGTGGTGACGTGGAACCCCGTCCCGGTTCGCCAGGGACGTCAGGCACCCTCCGCCGGATATATAGGGAAGCTGCTGCTTGTTCCAGAGAGCCAGCTCCCAACGACCTCGGGAAGCCCAGCCCGGGTGCCGGCCAGGTCCCGGCCCCGGCCCCGGGAACCCCACCGTCCGGTAGACCTCCGAGGGTCCCGCCCGGGGCTCCACGGACCTCGGGACGCCCGGCCCGGGTGCCGCACCGGCGGTCCATCCCGGCCAAGTCCCGGGCCGGGTCCCGGGAACACCACCATGGGGCAGACCCCCGAGGGTCCCGCCAGGGGCTCCCCGGACCTCGGGGTGCCCAGCCCGGGTGCCGCACCGGCGGTCCTACCCGCCCAAGTCCCGGGCCGGGTCCCGGGAAGCCCACCTTGGGGCAGACCTCCGAGGGTCCCGCCAGGGGCTCCACGGACCTCGGGAGGCACAGCCCGGGTGCCGCACAGGCGGTCCTACCCGCCCAAGTCCCGGGCCGGGTCCCGGGAACACCACCATGGGGCAGACCCCCGAGGGTCCCGCCAGGGGCTCCCCGGACCTCGGGGTGCCCAGCCCGGGTGCCGCACCGGCGGTCCTACCCGCCCAAGTCCCGGGCCGGGTCCCGGGAAGCCCACCTTGGGGCAGACCTCCGAGGGTCCCGCCAGGGGCTCCCCGGACCTCGGGGTGCCCAGCCCGGGTGCCGCACCGGCGGTCCTACCCGCCCAAGTCCCGGGCCGGGTCCCGGGAAGCCCACCTTGGGGCAGACCTCCGAGGGTCCCGCCAGGGGCTCCCCGGACCTCGGGGT
>JARDYJ010000330.1:0-24770 GCA_029215755.1 Spea hammondii
GATAACCATTGCCAACGGTTTTCTTTGGCAGTGTTTTAAACAGAAAACAAATTCATGTATCAATGTCAATATGTTTAAAGTGTACCAAACCTTTAAACTTTTTACCATTCAGACGATAGCCATAGCCATATCCATTTGCAATTAATGTTTCTGAACATTACTTGTGTAACTTTAATGTTTGTTGGACAGGATTACCAAGAACTGGAGCTCATGTTGAACCACTGGCGCTGTTCATATTGTTCATAACCCATACGTCGTGCCAATAGATTTGAGCAAAGCACTGTAAGCAGCGTAGAAGCAAATGGTTAATGGATCTTTCCTTGAGGTCATTGGAAGAAACTAAGATAAGTGGCTTTCTATTTATAATTTTTGATGCACACTGTCACTTGATGGTTAAAGTTTATTATCTTTTATTGGTGATTTAAAGTGATTTGCTGCACTGTTATCTACACTATATATTTTGTACAAATAAGTGCCAATTATCACACACTATAATTATTCATGGTTAATCACTCAAACCACATACTTAAAAAAACCATACTGGAAAAACAAGCATTTTTCTCTGCTCTGGTAAGCAGAGCTGTAGAGTTAACACAAAATCCTGGAGCCCTACGCTCTGCTATGGAGTCCTTCATACTTCTGTATCCTTGTAATCATGGTAGGTGTGTATGTGAGACTCGTCTAAAGCGACGGTGGTGTCTGTTGGCACATCTGGGCTATGGTGATCGTGATATGGGTGTATGTGAGACAAGCTTAAGGCCGCCGTGATGTCTGCTGGTACACATGGCCTAAGGTGACCCTGATATGGGTATATGTGAGACTGGCCCAAGGCGACAGTGGTGTCTTTTGGCTCATCCGGCCTAAGGCGACAGTGATATGGGTGTATATTAGGGCTGCATCTAACGATTATTTTCATTAGTTGTCCGATTATTTTTTCGATTACTCGATTAACCAGATAAAAAAATAAATGTAATTTTTTCATTTATTTAAAATAATTTAATAAACAAACAGGATGTTAAAAACAAATAGCAGAATAAGAAACCTTTGGTAAAAAAGCATGTTGTTTTTATTTCCCATCCTGCCCCATTTGAGCCCAGGCTTGCCCCACTGCCTCCCAGATATGCCACATACCCCCAGATACCCCCAGATATGCCACTCTGCCCTCCCCACATATGCCATATATCCCCAGATATGCCACTCTGCCCTCCCCACATATGCCTTATACCCCCTGATATGCCACTCTGCCCCCTGATATGCCTTATACCCTCAGATATGCCACTCCGTCCTCCCCAGATATGCCTTATACCCCCACACATGCCTTATACCCCCCAGATATGCCATAGTGCCCTCATAGATTCACAGACTTGTTCACAGCTAACTGACACAATACTTTATTTAGATTCCCCTTAGTTTGCACCCCTTAACCTCTAACAGCACCTTAAGTTAACCTTATTAAATTAACCCTCAGCACTAAATTAACCCTAAATATCCCATTAACCATAACTGCCCCTTAATTAACCCTAAAGACCCCATCAATCACAACTGCCCCTAAATTAACCCTAAAGACCGAATCAACCATAACTGCCCCTAATTTAACCCAACGACCCCATTAACCATAACTGCACCTAAATTAACCATAACTGCCCCTTAATTAACCCTTAAGAGCCCATCAACCTTTACTGCCCCTTAATTAACCCTGAAGACCCCATTAACCAAAACTGATCCTAAATTAGCCCTAAACACCCCATCAACCATAACTGCCCCTAAATTAACCCTAAAGACCCTATTAACCATAACTGTCCCTAAATTAACCATAACTGCCCCTAAATGAACCCTAAAGACCCCATTAACCAAAACTGTCCCTAAATTAACCCTAAAGAGCCCATCAATGATAACTGCCCCTAAATTAACCCTGCAGACCCCATTAACCATAAATGCTCCTAAACTAACCCTAACTGCCCCTCAATTAACCCTTAAGAGCCCATCAACCTTTACTGCCCCTTAATTAACCCTAAAGACCCCATTAACCAAAACTGATCCTAAATTAGCCCTAAACACCCCATCAACCATAACTGCCCCTAAATTAACCCTAAAGACCCTATTAACCATAACTGTCCCTAAATTAACCATAACTGCCCCTAAATGAACCCTAAAGACCCCATTAACCAAAACTGCCCCTAAATTAACCCTAAAGAGCCCATCAACGATAACTGCCCCTAAATTAACCCTGCAGACCCCATTAACCATAAATGCTCCTAAACTAACCCTAACGACCCCATTAACCATAACTGCCCTTCAATTAACCCTAAACACCCCATCAACCATAACAGCCCCTAAATTAACCCTAAAGACCCCATTAACCATAACTGCCACTAAATTAACCCTAAACACCCCATAAACCATAACTGTCCCTAAATTAACCCCCACATCCCCTAATTTTCAGCAGCCCAAATATTAGTTTTATACTTACCGTTTGATGAGTTGCTGAGCAGTGTGGACACTATAAGGGAAGGGGCAGGGGGCGCCAATCATCAGTGTGACTGCAGGGAGGGACATAAGTAGTAACTGCTGTAAGTGACATTGAATGAACCGATTTATAAAATGAGTGGTAGTTTTCAGAGCATTTTCTCTGAAAAAACCCTCATCTTATAATTGATAAAATCGATTCAACTAATCGATAATGAAATGCATTGGCCAGGATTTTCATTATCGATTATTATTAATTTTATGGATTAGTTGTTGCAGCCCTAGTGTATATGAGACAGGCTAAAAGCGATGGTGGTGTCTGTTTGCGCAATCGGCCTAAAACGACCATAGTAGGGGTGTATGTGGGAGTGACTGAAGAAGACGCTGGTGTTTGTTACCACATCCGTCCCTAGGCAACGTGATATGGGTGTTTGTGAGACTGGCTGAAGGCGACGGTGGTGTCTGTTGGCACATCCGGCTTAAGGAGATTTTGATATGGGTATATGTGAGATTGACAGAAGGCGACAGTGGTGTCTATTGGCACATGGGACCTAAGCTGACAGTCATATGGGTATATGTGACAGTGGCCGAAAGCAACTGGTGTTTGTTGGCGCATCCGGCCTATGGCGACCGTAGTAGAAGTGTATGCTAGACTGGCTGAAGGCTACGGTGGTGTCTGTTGGCACATCCGGCCTCAGTTCACTGTGATATGGGTACATGTGAGAGTGGGTGAAAGCAACTGGGTGTATGTTAGCACTACTGTTCTAAGGCGACAGTAATAGGGGTATACGCAAGACTAGCCCAAGGCGACGGTGGTGTCTGTTGGCACATCCGGCCTATTGCAACCATAGTAGTTTGTGAGACTGGCTGAAGGCGACGGTGAGTAGTTTGTGAGACTGGCTGAAGGCGACCGTGGTGTCTGTTGGCACATCCGGCCTCAGGTGACTGGGGTATCTGTTAGCACATCCGGCCTCAGGTGACTGGGGTATCTGTTAGCACATCTGGCCTATGGCGACCGTGGTAGAGGTGTATGGTAGACTGGCTGAAGGCGACGGTGGTGTCTGTTGGCACATCGGGCCTCAGTTCACTGTGATATGGGTACATGTGAGAGTGGGTGAAAGCAACTGGGTGTATGTTAGCACTACTGTTCTAAGGCGACAGTAGTAGGGGTATATGCGAGACTGGCCCAAGGCGACAGTGGTGTCTGTTGACACATCCGGCCTCAGGTGACTGTGATATGGGTATTTTTAATAGTGGCTGAAAGCGACTGGGGTGTCTGTTAGCACATCTGGCCTATGGCGACTGTGGTAGAGGTGTATGGTAGACTGGCTGAAGGCGACGGTGGTGTCTGTTGGCACATCCGGCCTCAGTTGACTGTGATATGGGTACATGTGAGAGTGGGTGAAAGCAACTGGGTGTCTGTTAGCACAACCGTTCTAAGGCGACAGTAGTAGGGGTATATGCGAGACTGGCCCAAGGCGACGGTGGTGTCTGTTGGCACATCCGGCCTAAGGAGATTGTGATATGGGTATATGTGAGATTGACAGAAGGCGACAGTGGAGTCTATTGGCACATGGGACCTAAGCTGACAGTCATATGGGTATATGTGAGAGTGGCCGAAAGCAACTGGTGTTTGTTGGCGCATCCGGCCTATGGCGACCGTAGTAGAGGTGTATGCATGACTGGCTGAAGGCGACGGTGGTGTCGATTGGCACATCCGGCCTCAGGTGACTGTGATATGGGTATTTTTAATAGTGGCCGAAAGCGACTGGGGTATCTGTTAGCACATCTGGCCTATGGCGACCGTGGTAGAGGTATATGCTAGACTGGCTGAAGGCGACGGTGGTGTCTGTTGGCACATCCGGCCTGCGACAACCGTGATATGAGTGATTGTGAGATTGGGTAAAGGTAACGGTGGTGTCTGTTGGTGAATGTGATGAGTCAGCCGTGATATGAGTGAATGTGAGATTGGGTAAAGGCAACGGTGGTGTCTGTTGGCACATCCAGCCTCAGTTCACTGTGATATGGGTACATGTGAGAGTGGGTGAAAGCAACTGGGTGTATGTCAGCACTACTGTTCTAGGGCGACAGTAGTAGGGGTATATGCAAGACTAGCCCAAGGCGACGGTGGTGTCTGTTGGCACATCCGGCCTATTGCAACCATAGTAGTTTGTCAGACTGGCTGAAGGCGACGGTGAGTAGTTTGTGAGACTGGCTGAAGGCGACGGTGGTGTCTGTTGGCACATCCGGCCTCAGGTGACTGTGATATGGGTATTTTTAATAGTGGCTGAAAGCAACTGGGGTGTCTGTTAGCACATCTGGCCTATGGCGACCGTGGTAGAGGTGTATGGTAGACTGGCTGAAGGCGACGGTGGTGTCTGTTGGCACATCCGGCCTGAGTCAACCGGGATATGAGTGAATGTGAGATTGGGTAAAGGCAACGGTGGTGTCTGTTGGCATATCCGGCCTCAGTTGACTGTGATATGGGTACGTGTGAAAGTGGGTGAAAGCAACTGGGTGTCTGTTAGCACAACCGTTCTAAGGCGACAGTAGTAGGGGGTATATGCGAGACTGGCCCAAGGCGACGGTGGTGTCTGTTGGCACATCCGGCCTGAGTCAACCGGGATATGAGTGAATGTGAGATTGGGTAAAGGCAACGGTGGTGTCTGTTGGCATATCCGGCCTCAGTTGACTGTGATATGGGTACGTGTGAAAGTGGGTGAAAGCAACTGGGTGTCTGTTAGCACAACCGTTCTAAGGCGACAGTAGTAGGGGGTATATGCGAGACTGGCCCAAGGCGACGGTGGTGTCTGTTGGCACATCCGGCCTATTGCACCCATAGTAGAGGTGTATGCAAGACTTGCTGAGGGCGACGGTGGTGTCTGTTGCCACATCCAGCCTAAGTCATATGGGTATATGTGAGAGTGGCCGAAAGCAACTGGTGTTTGTTGACACATGCGGCCTATGGCGACCGTAGTAAAAGTGTATGCAAGCTTGCTGAAGGCGACGGTGGTGTCTGTTGGCACATCCGGCCTCAGTTGCCTGTAATATGGGTACATGTGAGAGTGGGTGAAAGCAACTGGGGTGTCTGTTAGCACAACCGTTCTACGGCGACAGTAGTAGGGGTATACGTGAGACTGACCCAAGGCGACGGTGGTGTCTGTGGGCACAACCGGCCTAAAGTGACCGTAATAGCAGTGTATGTGAGACTGGCCTAAATTGACCATAATGTGGGTGTATGTAAAATTGGCAGAAGACAACTGTGCTGTTTCTTTGCGCAACCATTCTAAGGCGGCAGTAGCAGGGGTGTATGTGAGACTTGCCAAAGGCGACGGTGGTGTCTCTTGGCGCAACCGACCCAACGCAGCCACAGTACGGGTGTATGCGAGACAGGCCAAAGGTAGATGGGATGTCTTTTGGTGCAACCGGCCTAAGGCGGCAGTAGTAGGGGTGTATGTGAGACTTGCCGAAGGTGACGCCGGTGTCTGTTGGTACATGCGACTTAAGGCGACAGTCATATGGGTATATGTGAGAGTGGCCAGAAGCAACTAGTGTTTGTTGGCACATGCGGCCTATGGTGACCGTAATAGAGGTGTATGCAAGACTGACTGAAGCTCACGGTGGTGTCTGTTGTGACATCCGGCCTGAGTCAACCGTGATATGAGTGAATGTGAGAGTGGCCTAAAGGGACTGGGGTTTCTGTTAGCACATCCGGCCCATGGCGACCGTAGTAGAGGTGTATGCTAGACTGGCTGAAGGCGACGGTGGTGTCTGTCGGCACATCCGGCCTCAGTTGACTGTGATATGGCTATATGTGAGAGTGTCTGAAAGCGACTGGGGTGTCTGTTAGCACATCCGGCCTATGACGACTATTGTAAAGGTGTATGCAAGACTGGCTGAAGGCCCTAGGCTGAGTGCGCTATAGGCCGGCGCCTACCTTGCCCGTAGGTAGTATCGGCCCTGTGTGAAACTAATTTTAAGGTATGCTAGCCATCCCAGGCGGCGCAAAGTCATCAAGATTAATTATGGATGGAATAAGCATGTCTTTAATTGTGTGTGATTTTTAGATTCAAATGAGCTGATATCCAATTATCTAACAATATACTATTGTACTTTATTTGACCTATAAATAACCATTTTTCCAGTGCTCTGTTGTAGAAAACATTAAATAATTTTACATAAGCTTCAGCTTTTTGAATGAGAAACAGGAGAGCTGCTGCTTAATGGGATGGTTACGATGAGTTCTCTGATCGCCCCAACTGTCCATTTACAATAAAAAAAACACAGCATCCATAGAAAAATTCTATGAATATATACATTTCAGGGAGTCCTGTAGCTTACTTGATGCATCGACATGCAGCAATATTAATGTGGCCTGGTAAGCAGAGCAGTAGTGTAACCCAAAATCCTGGGCCCCCAGTGATCTGTTATTGAGTCCTTCCATGTAACTATCCTATTTTGTATCCAAATGGCTGTGTCTTGAAATGTGTTATTGTGAAAGGTGTGTGAAAGTATTGCTCACTCATATGCAATTATATTATGGGCCAAATAAACAACTTTGTTCATAATTTAAGCCAGTGGTATGTCAACACATTGTATGAATAGGATCCCTCTGTATCACGGGCTGGAGGACCCTATTTTCTCCCTTGAGCCTAAATGCAACGATAGCAAACAAACCATTTTAGACAAGGCCACACGCCCTCTAAGAATAAACATAATGATGCATTGGCCCATGCTTTATTCAAACTATTATTCATCTCAGCAGCAACCAAGCAGAATAACTCAACAAAGTATCACCCATCAGGAAAATCCTATAGCCTTTCTAAAGTCTTGCACTCTCTGATAAACTGCATTGACTGCCTATCTTTTCAGATTATTCAAGCAGAAGTTACACTGTCAGTAAATTATCTCTGTGAAGAATAGATAAAAAATATAGTTTGATTCAAATGCCAGTGTTAGCCATCATTTTCAGATGCTGGGAACAGTGAATGATGGCATCGACACTGTTGACACTGTTGATGACAGCATAATGCAACAATAGACACTTGCTTTCTGGAAATCTTCCCTGCACACTCAGAGTGTGCAGGGAAGGGACATGGAGGGAGATATAGATATTGCTAGCTACCTCGCAGTGTGTGTCAGGGTTCCAGTCGGTATATCTGAAAGTCACTTCTTCTATAGGATGAAGAATTGGTGATCTCAAACAGATACAGGTCTGATGTTTTTTTTCTTCATGGGAACTTTTTGTTTTAAAGGGATAACAGCTGCCAGCTACGTAGGTGGCGGCTCAGGTTGGACTCCCTGTGTAGGAGCAGGATTGGGCTTAGCACTCGGCTGGAGGAAGACAGGTGTCTACTGTAACCTTTCTCTTTGGCGCCATCTGATTAAGCGATGGGGGGTGTCTGTGCAACAATACTTCCTCAAGTCAGAGATGCGATGATCATTCATAACAGAATTTTTTGTAGCATTTGGTGTTTCCAGATATGGCTGTTAGTGCAAGATACTTAATTCTAGACCTGCTTTCTAAAGCCATGATGACTTTATCCAGTTTATTGCAGGCTGTCTTTATGGGCTTTATGGTGAGGGATATTCTGCTTTTGCATTTAATTTCTACTTCAATAAAGTGGTACACATTTTAGTATAGAAGAATTAGTTTGCTCTGTTTCAAAAGATAACCATTGCCAACGGTTTTCTTTGGCAGTGTTTTAAACAGAAAACAAATTCATGTATCAATGTCAATATGTTTAAAGTGTACCAAACCTTTAAACTTTTTACCATTCAGACGATAGCCATAGCCATATCCATTTGCAATTAATGTTTCTGAACATTACTTGTGTAACTTTAATGTTTGTTGGACAGGATTACCAAGAACTGGAGCTCATGTTGAACCACTGGCGCTGTTCATATTGTTCATAACCCATACGTCGTGCCAATAGATTTGAGCAAAGCACTGTAAGCAGCGTAGAAGCAAATGGTTAATGGATCTTTCCTTGAGGTCATTGGAAGAAACTAAGATAAGTGGCTTTCTATTTATAATTTTTGATGCACACTGTCACTTGATGGTTAAAGTTTATTATCTTTTATTGGTGATTTAAAGTGATTTGCTGCACTGTTATCTACACTATATATTTTGTACAAATAAGTGCCAATTATCACACACTATAATTATTCATGGTTAATCACTCAAACCACATACTTAAAAAAACCATACTGGAAAAACAAGCATTTTTCTCTGCTCTGGTAAGCAGAGCTGTAGACTTAACACAAAATCCTGGAGCCCTACGCTCTGCTATGGAGTCCTTCATACTTCTGTATCCTTGTAATCATGGTAGGTGTGTATGTGAGACTCGTCTAAAGCGACGGTGGTGTCTGTTGGCACATCTGGGCTATGGTGATCGTGATATGGGTGTATGTGAGACAAGCTTAAGGCCGCCGTGATGTCTGTTGGTACACATGGCCTAAGGTGACCCTGATATGGGTATATGTGAGACTGGCCCAAGGCGACAGTGGTGTCTTTTGGCTCATCCGGCCTAAGGCGACAGTGATATGGGTGTATATTAGGGCTGCATCTAACGATTATTTTCATTAGTTGTCCGATTATTTTTTCGATTACTCGATTAACCAGATAAAAAAATAAATGTAATTTTTTCATTTATTTAAAATAATTTAATAAACAAACAGGATGTTAAAAACAAATAGCAGAATAAGAAACCTTTGGTAAAAAAGCATGTTGTTTTTATTTCCCATCCTGCCCCATTTGAGCCCAGGCTTGCCCCACTGCCTCCCAGATATGCCACATACCCCCAGATACCCCCAGATATGCCACTCTGCCCTCCCCACATATGCCATATATCCCCAGATATGCCACTCTGCCCTCCCCACATATGCCTTATACCCCCTGATATGCCACTCTGCCCCCTGATATGCCTTATACCCTCAGATATGCCACTCCGTCCTCCCCAGATATGCCTTATACCCCCACACATGCCTTATACCCCCCAGATATGCCATAGTGCCCTCATAGATTCACAGACTTGTTCACAGCTAACTGACACAATACTTTATTTAGATTCCCCTTAGTTTGCACCCCTTAACCTCTAACAGCACCTTAAGTTAACCTTATTAAATTAACCCTCAGCACTAAATTAACCCTAAATATCCCATTAACCATAACTGCCCCTTAATTAACCCTAAAGACCCCATCAATCACAACTGCCCCTAAATTAACCCTAAAGACCGAATCAACCATAACTGCCCCTAATTTAACCCAACGACCCCATTAACCATAACTGCACCTAAATTAACCATAACTGCCCCTTAATTAACCCTTAAGAGCCCATCAACCTTTACTGCCCCTTAATTAACCCTAAAGACCCCATTAACCAAAACTGATCCTAAATTAGCCCTAAACACCCCATCAACCATAACTGCCCCTAAATTAACCCTAAAGACCCTATTAACCATAACTGTCCCTAAATTAACCATAACTGCCCCTAAATTAACCCTAAAGACCCCATTAACCAAAACTGTCCCTAAATTAACCCTAAAGAGCCCATCAACGATAACTGCCCCTAAATTAACCCTGCAGACCCCATTAACCATAAATGCTCCTAAACTAACCCTAACGACCCCATTAACCATAACTGCCCTTCAATTAACCCTAAACACCCCATCAACCATAACAGCCCCTAAATTAACCCTAAAGACCTCATTAACCATAACTGCCACTAAATTAACCCTAAACACCCCATAAACCATAACTGTCCCTAAATTAACCCCCACATCCCCTAATTTTCAGCAGCCCAAATATTAGTTTTATACTTACCGTTTGATGAGTTGCTGAGCAGTGTGGACACTATAAGGGAAGGGGCAGGGGGCGCCAATCATCAGTGTGACTGCAGGGAGGGACATAAGTAGTAACTGCTGTAAGTGACATTGAATGAACCGATTTATAAAATGAGTGGTAGTTTTCAGAGCATTTTCTCTGAAAAAACCCTCATCTTATAATTGATAAAATCGATTCAACTAATCGATAATGAAATGCATTGGCAACGATTTTCATTATCAATTATTATTAATTTTATGGATTAGTTGTTGCAGCCATAGTGTATATGAGACAGGCTAAAAGCGATGGTGGTGTCTGTTTGCGCAATCGGCCTAAAACGACCATAGTAGGGGTGTATGTGGGAGTGACTGAAGAAGACGGTGGTGTTTGTTACCACATCCGTCCCTAGGCAACGTGATATGGGTGTTTGTGAGACTGGCTGAAGGCGACGGTGGTGTCTGTTGGCACATCCGGCCTAAGGAGATTTTGATATGGGTATATGTGAGATTGACAGAAGGCGACAGTGGTGTCTATTGGCACATGGGACCTAAGCTGACAGTCATATGGGTATATGTGACAGTGGCCGAAAGCAACTGGTGTTTGTTGGCGCATCCGGCCTATGGCGACCGTAGTAGAAGTGTATGCTAGACTGGCTGAAGGCTACGGTGGTGTCTGTTGGCAAATCCGGCCTCAGTTCACTGTGATATGGGTACATGTGAGAGTGGGTGAAAGCAACTGGGTGTATGTTAGCACTACTGTTCTAAGGCGACAGTAATAGGGGTATACGCAAGACTAGCCCAAGGCGACGGTGGTGTCTGTTGGCACATCCGGCCTATTGCAACCATAGTAGTTTGTGAGACTGGCTGAAGGCGACGGTGAGTAGTTTGTGAGACTGGCTGAAGGTGTCCGTGGTGTCTGTTGGCACATCCGGCCTCAGGTGACTGGGGTATCTGTTAGCACATCCGGCCTCAGGTGACTGGGGTATCTGTTAGCACATCTGGCCTATGGCGACCGTGGTAGAGGTGTATGGTAGACTGGCTGAAGGCGACGGTGGTGTCTGTTGGCACATCGGGCCTCAGTTCACTGTGATATGGGTACATGTGAGAGTGGGTGAAAGCAACTGGGTGTATGTTAGCACTACTGTTCTAAGGCGACAGTAGTAGGGGTATATGCGAGACTGGCCCAAGGCGACAGTGGTGTCTGTTGACACATCCGGCCTCAGGTGACTGTGATATGGGTATTTTTAATAGTGGCTGAAAGCGACTGGGGTGTCTGTTAGCACATCTGGCCTATGGCGACTGTGGTAGAGGTGTATGGTAGACTGGCTGAAGGCGACGGTGGTGTCTGTTGGCACATCCGGCCTCAGTTGACTGTGATATGGGTACATGTGAGAGTGGGTGAAAGCAACTGGGTGTCTGTTAGCACAACCGTTCTAAGGCGACAGTAGTAGGGGTATATGCGAGACTGGCCCAAGGCGACGGTGGTGTCTGTTGGCACATCCGGCCTAAGGAGATTGTGATATGGGTATATGTGAGATTGACAGAAGGCGACAGTGGAGTCTATTGGCACATGGGACCTAAGCTGACAGTCATATGGGTATATGTGAGAGTGGCCGAAAGCAACTGGTGTTTGTTGGCGCATCCGGCCTATGGCGACCGTAGTAGAGGTGTATGCATGACTGGCTGAAGGCGACGGTGGTGTCGATTGGCACATCCGGCCTCAGGTGACTGTGATATGGGTATTTTTAATAGTGGCCGAAAGCGACTGGGGTATCTGTTAGCACATCTGGCCTATGGCGACCGTGGTAGAGGTATATGCTAGACTGGCTGAAGGCGACGGTGGTGTCTGTTGGCACATCCGGCCTGCGACAACCGTGATATGAGTGATTGTGAGATTGGGTAAAGGTAACGGTGGTGTCTGTTGGTGAATGTGATGAGTCAGCCGTGATATGAGTGAATGTGAGATTGGGTAAAGGCAACGGTGGTGTCTGTTGGCACATCCGGCCTCAGTTCACTGTGATATGGGTACATGTGAGAGTGGGTGAAAGCAACTGGGTGTATGTCAGCACTACTGTTCTAGGGCGACAGTAGTAGGGGTATATGCAAGACTAGCCCAAGGCGACGGTGGTGTCTGTTGGCACATCCGGCCTATTGCAACCATAGTAGTTTGTCAGACTGGCTGAAGGCGACGGTGAGTAGTTTGTGAGACTGGCTGAAGGCGACGGTGGTGTCTGTTGGCACATCCGGCCTCAGGTGACTGTGATATGGGTATTTTTAATAGTGGCTGAAAGCAACTGGGGTGTCTGTTAGCACATCTGGCCTATGGCGACCGTGGTAGAGGTGTATGGTAGACTGGCTGAAGGCGACGGTGGTGTCTGTTGGCACATCCGGCCTGAGTCAACCGGGATATGAGTGAATGTGAGATTGGGTAAAGGCAACGGTGGTGTCTGTTGGCATATCCGGCCTCAGTTGACTGTGATATGGGTACGTGTGAAAGTGGGTGAAAGCAACTGGGTGTCTGTTAGCACAACCGTTCTAAGGCGACAGTAGTAGGGGGTATATGCGAGACTGGCCCAAGGCGACGGTGGTGTCTGTTGGCACATCCGGCCTGAGTCAACCGGGATATGAGTGAATGTGAGATTGGGTAAAGGCAACGGTGGTGTCTGTTGGCATATCCGGCCTCAGTTGACTGTGATATGGGTACGTGTGAAAGTGGGTGAAAGCAACTGGGTGTCTGTTAGCACAACCGTTCTAAGGCGACAGTAGTAGGGGGTATATGCGAGACTGGCCCAAGGCGACGGTGGTGTCTGTTGGCACATCCGGCCTGAGTCAACCGGGATATGAGTGAATGTGAGATTGGGTAAAGGCAACGGTGGTGTCTGTTGGCATATCCGGCCTCAGTTGACTGTGATATGGGTACGTGTGAAAGTGGGTGAAAGCAACTGGGTGTCTGTTAGCACAACCGTTCTAAGGCGACAGTAGTAGGGGGTATATGCGAGACTGGCCCAAGGCGACGGTGGTGTCTGTTGGCACATCCGGCCTATTGCACCCATAGTAGAGGTGTATGCAAGACTTGCTGAGGGCGACGGTGGTGTCTGTTGCCACATCCAGCCTAAGTCATATGGGTATATGTGAGAGTGGCCGAAAGCAACTGGTGTTTGTTGACACATGCGGCCTATGGCGACCGTAGTAAAAGTGTATGCAAGCTTGCTGAAGGCGACGGTGGTGTCTGTTGGCACATCCGGCCTCAGTTGCCTGTAATATGGGTACATGTGAGAGTGGGTGAAAGCAACTGGGGTGTCTGTTAGCACAACCGTTCTACGGCGACAGTAGTAGGGGTATACGTGAGACTGACCCAAGGCAACGGTGGTGTCTGTTGGCACATCCGGCCTACGGCGACCGTAGTAGAGGTGTATTCAAGACTGGCTAAAGGCGACGGTGGTGTCTCTTGGCACATCCGGCCTGAGTCAACCGTGATGTAAGTAAATGTGAGATTGGCCAAAGGTGACGGTGGTGTCTGTTGGCTTAACCAGCCTAAAACCGTAATAGGGTTATATGCGAGACTGGCCCAAGGCGATGTTGGTGTCTGTTGGCACATCCGCATAAGGTGACTGTGAAATGGGTATATGTGAGAGTGGCGAAGGCGACGGTGGTGTCTGTGGGCACAACCGGCCTAAAGTGACCGTAATAGCAGTGTATGTGAGACTGGCCTAAATTGACCATAATGTGGGTGTATGTAAAATTGGCAGAAGACAACTGTGCTGTTTCTTTGCGCAACCATTCTAAGGCGGCAGTAGCAGGGGTGTATGTGAGACTTGCCAAAGGCGACGGTGGTGTCTCTTGGCGCAACCGACCCAACGCAGCCACAGTACGGGTGTATGCGAGACAGGCCAAAGGTAGATGGGATGTCTTTTGGTGCAACCGGCCTAAGGCGGCAGTAGTAGGGGTGTATGTGAGACTTGCCGAAGGTGACGCCGGTGTCTGTTGGTACATGCGACTTAAGGCGACAGTCATATGGGTATATGTGAGAGTGGCCAGAAGCAACTAGTGTTTGTTGGCACATGCGGCCTATGGTGACCGTAATAGAGGTGTATGCAAGACTGACTGAAGCTCACGGTGGTGTCTGTTGTGACATCCGGCCTGAGTCAACCGTGATATGAGTGAATGTGAGAGTGGCCTAAAGCGACTGGGGTTTCTGTTAGCACATCCGGCCCATGGCGACCGTAGTAGAGGTGTATGCTAGACTGGCCGAAGGCGACGCTGGTGTCGGTCGGCACATCCGGCCTCAGTTGACTGTGATATGGCTATATGTGAGAGTATCTGAAAGCGACTGGGGTGTCTGTTAGCACATCCGGCCTATGACGACTATTGTAAAGGTGTATGCAAGACTGGCTGAAGGCCCTAGGCTGAGTGCGCTATAGGCCGGCGCCTACCTTGCCCGTAGGTAGTATCGGCCCTGTGTGCAACTAATTTTAAGGTATGCTAGCCATCCCAGGCGCCGCAAAGTCATCAAGATTAATTATGGATGGAATAAGCATGTCTTTAATTGTGTGTGATTTTTAGATTCAAATGAGCTGATATCCAATTATCTAACAATATACTATTGTACTTTATTTGACCTATAAATAACCATTTTTCCAGTGCTCTGTTGTAGAAAACATTAAATAATTTTACATAATCTTCAGCTTTTTGAATGAGAAACAGGAGAGCTGCTGCTTAATGGGATGGTTACGATGAGTTCTCTGATCGCCCCAACTCTCCATTTACAATAAAAAAAACACAGCATCCATAGAAAAATTCTATGAATATATACATTTCAGGGAGTCCTGTAGCTTACTTGATGCATCGACATGCAGCAATATTAATGTGGCCTGGTAAGCAGAGCAGTAGTGTAACCCAAAATCCTGGGCCCCCAGTGATCTGTTATTGAGTCCTTCCATGTAACTATCCTATTTTCTATCCAAATGGCTGTGTCTTGAAATGTGTTATTGTGAAAGGTGTGTGAAAGTATTGCTCACTTATATGCAATTATATTATGGGCCAAATAAACAACTTTGTTCATAATTTAAGCCAGTGGTATGTCAACACATTGTATGAATAGGATCCCTCTGTATCACGGGCTGGAGGACCCTATTTTCTCCCTTGAGCCTAAATGCAACGATAGCAAACAAACCATTTTAGACAAGGCCACACGCCCTCTAAGAATAAACATAATGATGCATTGGCCCATGCTTTATTCAAACTATTATTCATCTCAGCAGCAACCAAGCAGAATAACTCAACAAAGTATCACCCATCAGGCAAATCCTATAGCCTTTCTAAAGTCTTGCACTCTCTGATAAAATGCATTGACTGCCTATCTTTTCAGATTATTCAAGCAGAAGTTACACTGTCAGTAAATTATCTCTGTGAAGAATAGATAAAAAATATAGTTTGATTCAAATGCCAGTGTTAGCCATCATTTTCAGATGCTGGGAACAGTGAATGATGGCATCGACACTGTTGACACTGTTGATGACAGCATAATGCAACAATAGACACTTGCTTTCTGGAAATCTTCCCTGCACACTCAGAGTGTGCAGGGAAGGGACATGGAGGGAGATATAGATATTGGTAGCTACCTCGCAGTGTGTGTCAGGGTTCCAGTCGGTATATCTGAAAGTCACTTCTTCTATAGGATGAAGAATTGGTGATCTCAAACAGATACAGGTCTGACGTTTTTTTTCTTCATGGGAACTTTTTGTTTTAAAGGGATAACAGCTGCCAGCTACGTAGGTGGCGGCTCAGGTTGGTCTCCCTGTGTAGGAGCAGGATTGGGCTTAGCACTCGGCTGGAGGAAGACAGGTGTCTACTGTAACCTTTCTCTTTGGCGCCATCTGATTAAGCAATGGGGGGTGTCTGTGCAACAATACTTCCTCAAGTTAGAGATGCGATCATCATTCATAACAGAATTTTTTGTAGCATTTGGTGTTTCCAGATATGGCTGTTAGTGCAAGATACTTAATTCTAGACCTGCTTTCTAAAGCCATGATGACTTTATCCAGTTTATTGCAGGCTGTCTTTATGGGCTTTTTGGTGAGGGATATTCTGCTTTTGCATTTAATTTCTACTTCAATAAAGTGGTACACATTTTAGTATAGAAGAATTAGTTTGCTCTATTTCAAAAGATAACCATTGCCAACGGTTTTCTTTGGCAGTGTTTTAAACAGAAAACAAATTCATGTATCAATGTCAATATGTTTAAAGTGTACCACACCTTTAAACTTTTTACCATTCAGACGATAGCCATAGCCATATCCATTTGCAATTAATGTTTCTGAACATTACTTGTGTAACTTTAATGTTTGTTGGACAGGATTACCAAGAACTGGAGCTCATGTTGAACCACTGGCGCTGTTCATATTGTTCATAACCCATACGTCGTGCCAATAGATTTGAGCAAAGCACTGTAAGCAGCGTAGAAGCAAATGGTTAATGGATCTTTCCTTGAGGTCATTGGAAGAAACTAAGATAAGTGGCTTTCTATTTATAATTTTTGATGCACACTGTCACTTGATGGTTAAAGTTTATTATCTTTTATTGGTGATTTAAAGTGATTTGCTGCACTGTTATCTACACTATATATTTTGTACAAATAAGTGCCAATTATCACACACTATAATTATTCATGGTTAATCACTCAAACCACATACTTAAAAAAACCATACTGGAAAAACAAGCATTTTTCTCTGCTCTGGTAAGCAGAGCTGTAGAGTTAACACAAAATCCTGGAGCCCTACGCTCTGCTATGGAGTCCTTCATACTTATGTATCCTTGTAATCATGGTAGGTGTGTATGTGAGACCCGTCTAAAGCAACGGTGGTGTCTGTTGGCACATCTGGGCTATGGTGATCGTGATATGGGTGTATGTGAGACAAGCTTAAGGCCGCCGTGATGTCTGTTGGTACACATGGCCTAAGGTGACCCTGATATGGGTATATGTGAGACTGGCCCAAGGCGACAGTGGTGTCTTTTGGCTCATCCGGCCTAAGGCGACAGTGATATGGGTGTATATTAGGGCTGCATCTAACGATTATTTTCATTAGTTGTCCGATTATTTTTTCGATTATTCGATTAATCAGATAAAAAAATAAATGTAATTTTTTCATTTATTTAAAATAATTTAATAAACAAACAGGATGTTAAAAACAAATAGCAGAATAAGAAATCTTTGGTAAAAATGCATGTTGTTTTTATTTCCCATCCTGCCCCATTTGAGCCCAGGCTTGCCCCACTGCCTCCCAGATATGCCACTCTGCCCTCCCCACATATGCCATATATCCCCAGATATGCCACTCTGCCCTCCCCACATATGCCTTATATACCCCTTATGCCTTACACCCCCTGATATGCCACTCTGCCCCCTGATATGCCTTATACCCCCAGATATGCCACTCCATCCTCCCCAGATATGCCTTATACCCCCACACATGCCTTATACCCCCCAGATATGCCATAGTGCCCTCATAGATTCACAGACTTGTTCACAGCTAACTGACACAATACTTTATTTAGATTCCCCTTAGTTTGCACCCCTTAACCTCTAACAGCACCTTAAGTTAACCTTATTAAATTAACCCTCAGCACTAAATTAACCCTAAATATCCCATTAACCATAACTGCCCCTTAATTAACCCTAAAGACCCCATCAATCACAACTGCCCCTAAATTAACCCTAAAGACCGAATCAACCATAACTGCCCCTAATTTAACCCAACGACCCCATTAACCATAACTGCACCTAAATTAACCATAACTGCCCCTCAATTAACCCTTAAGAGCCCATCAACCTTTACTGCCCCTTAATTAACCCTAAAGACCCCATTAACCAAAACTGATCCTAAATTAGCCCTAAACACCCCATCAACCATAACTGCCCCTAAATTAACCCTAAAGACCCTATTAACCATAACTGTCCCTAAATTAACCATAACTGCCCCTAAATTAACCCTAAAGACCCCATTAACCAAAACTGTCCCTAAATTAACCCTAAAGAGCCCATCAACAATAACTGCCCCTAAATTAACCCTAAAGACCCCATTAACCATAAATGCTCCTAAACTAACCCTAACAACCCCATTAACCATAACTGCCCTTCAATTAACCCTAAACACCCCATCAACCATAACAGCCCCTAAATTAACCCTAAAGACCCCATTAACCATAACTGCCACTAAATTAACCCTAAACACCCCATAAACCATAACTGTCCCTAAATTAACCCCCACATCCCCTAATTTTCAGCAGCCCAAATATTAGTTTTATACTTACCGTTTGATGAGTTGCTGAGCAGTGTGGACACTATAAGGGAAGGGGCAGGGGGCGCCAATCATCAGTGTGACTGCAGGGAGGGACATAAGTAGTAACTGCTGTAAGTGACATTGAATGAACCGATTTATAAAATGAGTGGTAGTTTTCAGAGCATTTTCTCTGAAAAAACCCTCATCTTATAATTGATAAAATCGATTCAACTAATCGATAATGAAATGCATTGGCAACGATTTTCATTATCGATTATTATTAATTTTATGGATTAGTTGTTGCAGCCCTAGTGTATATGAGACAGGCTAAAAGCGATGGTGGTGTCTGTTTGCGCAATCGGCCTAAAACGACCATAGTAGGGGTGTATGTGGGAGTGACTGAAGAAGACGGTGGTGTTTGTTACCACATCCGTCCCTAGGCAACGTGATATGGGTGTTTGTGAGACTGGCTGAAGGCGACGGTGGTGTCTGTTGGCACATCCGGCCTAAGGAGATTTTGATATGGGTATATGTGAGATTGACAGAAGGTGACAGTGGTGTCTATTGGCACATGGGACCTAAGCTGACAGTCATATGGGTATATGTGACAGTGGCCGAAAGCAACTGGTGTTTGTTGGCGCATCCGGCCTATGGCGACCGTAGTAGAAGTGTATGCTAGACTGGCTGAAGGCTACGGTGGTGTCTGTTGGCACATCCGGCCTCAGTTCACTGTGATATGGGTACATGTGAGAGTGGGTGAAAGCAACTGGGTGTATGTTAGCACTACTGTTCTAAGGCGACAGTAATAGGGGTATACGCAAGACTAGCCCAAGGCGACGGTGGTGTCTGTTGGCACATCCGGCCTATTGCAACCATAGTAGTTTGTGAGACTGGCTGAAGGCGACGGTGAGTAGTTTGTGAGACTGGCTGAAGGCGACCGTGGTGTCTGTTGGCACATCCGGCCTCAGGTGACTGGGGTATCTGTTAGCACATCCGGCCTCAGGTGACTGGGGTATCTGTTAGCACATCTGGCCTATGGCGACCGTGGTAGAGGTGTATGGTAGACTGGCTGAAGGCGACGGTGGTGTCTGTTGGCACATCGGGCCTCAGTTCACTGTGATATGGGTACATGTGAGAGTGGGTGAAAGCAACTGGGTGTATGTTAGCACTACTGTTCTAAGGCGACAGTAGTAGGGGTATATGCGAGACTGGCCCAAGGCGACAGTGGTGTCTGTTGACACATCCGGCCTCAGGTGACTGTGATATGGGTATTTTTAATAGTGGCTGAAAGCGACTGGGGTGTCTGTTAGCACATCTGGCCTATGGCGACTGTGGTAGAGGTGTATGGTAGACTGGCTGAAGGCGACGGTGGTGTCTGTTGGCACATCCGGCCTCAGTTGACTGTGATATGGGTACATGTGAGAGTGGGTGAAAGCAACTGGGTGTCTGTTAGCACAACCGTTCTAAGGCGACAGTAGTAGGGGTATATGCGAGACTGGCCCAAGGCGACGGTGGTGTCTGTTGGCACATCCGGCCTAAGGAGATTGTGATATGGGTATATGTGAGATTGACAGAAGGCGACAGTGGAGTCTATTGGCACATGGGACCTAAGCTGACAGTCATATGGGTATATGTGAGAGTGGCCGAAAGCAACTGGTGTTTGTTGGCGCATCCGGCCTATGGCGACCGTAGTAGAGGTGTATGCATGACTGGCTGAAGGCGACGGTGGTGTCGATTGGCACATCCGGCCTCAGGTGACTGTGATATGGGTATTTTTAATAGTGGCCGAAAGCGACTGGGGTATCTGTTAGCACATCTGGCCTATGGCGACCGTGGTAGAGGTATATGCTAGACTGGCTGAAGGCGACGGTGGTGTCTGTTGGCACATCCGGCCTGCGACAACCGTGATATGAGTGATTGTGAGATTGGGTAAAGGTAACGGTGGTGTCTGTTGGTGAATGTGATGAGTCAGCCGTGATATGAGTGAATGTGAGATTGGGTAAAGGCAACGGTGGTGTCTGTTGGCACATCCGGCCTCAGTTCACTGTGATATGGGTACATGTGAGAGTGGGTGAAAGCAACTGGGTGTATGTCAGCACTACTGTTCTAGGGCGACAGTAGTAGGGGTATATGCAAGACTAGCCCAAGGCGACGGTGGTGTCTGTTGGCACATCCGGCCTATTGCAACCATAGTAGTTTGTCAGACTGGCTGAAGGCGACGGTGAGTAGTTTGTGAGACTGGCTGAAGGCGACGGTGGTGTCTGTTGGCACATCCGGCCTCAGGTGACTGTGATATGGGTATTTTTAATAGTGGCTGAAAGCAACTGGGGTGTCTGTTAGCACATCTGGCCTATGGCGACCGTGGTAGAGGTGTATGGTAGACTGGCTGAAGGCGACGGTGGTGTCTGTTGGCACATCCGGCCTGAGTCAACCGGGATATGAGTGAATGTGAGATTGCGTAAAGGCAACGGTGGTGTCTGTTGGCATATCCGGCCTCAGTTGACTGTGATATGGGTACGTGTGAAAGTGGGTGAAAGCAACTGGGTGTCTGTTAGCACAACCGTTCTAAGGCGACAGTAGTAGGGGGTATATGCGAGACCGGCCCAAGGCGACGGTGGTGTCTGTTGGCACATCCGGCCTCAGTCAACCGGGATATGAGTGAATGTGAGATTGGGTAAAGGCAACGGTGGTGTCTGTTGGCATATCCGGCCTCAGTTGACTGTGATATGGGTACGTGTGAAAGTGGGTGAAAGCAACTGGGTGTCTGTTAGCACAACCGTTCTAAGGCGACAGTAGTAGGGGGTATATGCGAGACTGGCCCAAGGCGACGGTGGTGTCTGTTGGCACATCCGGCCTGAGTCAACCGGGATATGAGTGAATGTGAGATTGGGTAAAGGCAACGGTGGTGTCTGTTGGCATATCCGGCCTCAGTTGACTGTGATATGGGTACATGTGAAAGTGGGTGAAAGCAACTGGGTGTCTGTTAGCACAACCGTTCTAAGGCGACAGTAGTAGGGGGTATATGCGAGACTGGCCCAAGGCCACGGTGGTGTCTGTTGGCACATCCGGCCTATTGCACCCATAGTAGAGGTGTATGCAAGACTTGCTGAGGGCGACGGTGGTGTCTGTTGCCACATCCAGCCTAAGTCATATGGGTATATGTGAGAGTGGCCGAAAGCAACTGGTGTTTGTTGACACATGCGGCCTATGGCGACCGTAGTAAAAGTGTATGCAAGCTTGCTGAAGGCGACGTTGGTGTCTGTTGGCACATCCGGCCTCAGTTGCCTGTAATATGGGTACATGTGAGAGTGGGTGAAAGCAACTGGGGTGTCTGTTAGCACAACCGTTCTACGGCGACAGTAGTAGGGGTATACGTGAGACTGACCCAAGGCAACGGTGGTGTCTGTTGGCACATCCGGCCTACGGCGACCGTAGTAGAGGTGTATTCAAGACTGGCTAAAGGCGACGGTGGTGTCTCTTGGCACATCCGGCCTGAGTCAACCGTGATGTAAGTAAATGTGAGATTGGCCAAAGGTGACGGTGGTGTCTGTTGGCTTAACCAGCCTAAAACCGTAATAGGGTTATATGCGAGACTGGCCCAAGGCGATGTTGGTGTCTGTTGGCACATCCGCATAAGGTGACTGTGAAATGGGTATATGTGAGAGTGGCGAAGGCGACGGTGGTGTCTGTGGGCACAACCGGCCTAAAGTGACCGTAATAGCAGTGTATGTGAGACTGGCCTAAATTGACCATAATGTGGGTGTATGTAAAATTGGCAGAAGACAACTGTGCTGTTTCTTTGCGCAACCATTCTAAGGCGGCAGTAGCAGGGGTGTATGTGAGACTTGCCAAAGGCGACGGTGGTGTCTCTTGGCGCAACCGACCCAACGCAGCCACAGTACGGGTGTATGCGAGACAGGCCAAAGGTAGATGGGATGTCTTTTGGTGCAACCGGCCTAAGGCGGCAGTAGTAGGGGTGTATGTGAGACTTGCCGAAGGTGACGCCGGTGTCTGTTGGTACATGCGACTTAAGGCGACAGTCATATGGGTATATGTGAGAGTGGCCAGAAGCAACTAGTGTTTGTTGGCACATGCGGCCTATGGTGACCGTAATAGAGGTGTATGCAAGACTGACTGAAGCTCACGGTGGTGTCTGTTGTGACATCCGGCCTGAGTCAACCGTGATATGAGTGAATGTGAGAGTGGCCTAAAGCGACTGGGGTTTCTGTTAGCACATCCGGCCCATGGCGACCGTAGTAGAGGTGTATGCTAGACTGGCCGAAGGCGACGCTGGTGTCGGTCGGCACATCCGGCCTCAGTTGACTGTGATATGGCTATATGTGAGAGTGTCTGAAAGCGACTGGGGTGTCTGTTAGCACATCCGGCCTATGACGACTATTGTAAAGGTGTATGCAAGACTGGCTGAAGGCCCTAGGCTGAGTGCGCTATAGGCCGGCGCCTACCTTGCCCGTAGGTAGTATCGGCCCTGTGTGCAACTAATTTTAAGGTATGCTAGCCATCCCAGGCGCCGCAAAGTCATCAAGATTAATTATGGATGGAATAAGCATGTCTTTAATTGTGTGTGATTTTTAGATTCAAATGAGCTGATATCCAATTATCTAACAATATACTATTGTACTTTATTTGACCTATAAATAACCATTTTTCCAGTGCTCTGTTGTAGAAAACATTAAATAATTTTACATAATCTTCAGCTTTTTGAATGAGAAACAGGAGAGCTGCTGCTTAATGGGATGGTTACGATGAGTTCTCTGATCGCCCCAACTGTCCATTTACAATAAAAAAAACACAGCATCCATAGAAAAATTCTATGAATATATACATTTCAGGGAGTCCTGTAGCTTACTTGATGCATCGACATGCAGCAATATTAATGTGGCCTGGTAAGCAGAGCAGTAGTGTAACCCAAAATCCTGGGCCCCCAGTGATCTGTTATTGAGTCCTTCCATGTAACTATCCTATTTTGTATCCAAATGGCTGTGTCTTGAAATGTGTTATTGTGAAAGGTGTGTGAAAGTATTGCTCACTTATATGCAATTATATTATGGGCCAAATAAACAACTTTGTTCATAATTTAAGCCAGTGGTATGTCAACACATTGTATGAATAGGATCCCTCTGTATCACGGGCTGGAGGACCCTATTTTCTCCCTTGAGCCTAAATGCAACGATATCAAACAAACCATTTTAGACAAGGCCACACGCCCTCTAAGAATAAACATAATGATGCATTGGCCCATGCTTTATTCAAACTATTATTCATCTCAGCAGCAACCAAGCAGAATAACTCAACAAAGTATCACCCATCAGGCAAATCCTATAGCCTTTCTAAAGTCTTGCACTCTCTGATAAAATGCATTGACTGCCTATCTTTTCAGATTATTCAAGCAGAAGTTACACTGTCAGTAAATTATCTCTGTGAAGAATAGATAAAAAATATAGTTTGATTCAAATGCCAGTGTTAGCCATCATTTTCAGATGCTGGGAACAGTGAATGATGGCATCGACACTGTTGACACTGTTGATGACAGCATAATGCAACAATAGACACTTGCTTTCTGGAAATCTTCCCTGCACACTCAGAGTGTGCAGGGAAGGGACATGGAGGGAGATATAGATATTGGTAGCTACCTCGCAGTGTGTGTCAGGGTTCCAGTCGGTATATCTGAAAGTCACTTCTTCTATAGGATGAAGAATTGGTGATCTCAAACAGATACAGGTCTGACGTTTTTTTTCTTCATGGGAACTTTTTGTTTTAAAGGGATAACAGCTGCCAGCTACGTAGGTGGCGGCTCAGGTTGGACTCCCTGTGTAGGAGCAGGATTGGGCTTAGCACTCGGCTGGAGGAAGACAGGTGTCTACTGTAACCTTTCTCTTTGGCGCCATCTGATTAAGCAATGGGGGGTGTCTGTGCAACAATACTTCCTCAAGTTAGAGATGCGATCATCATTCATAACAGAATTTTTTGTAGCATTTGGTGTTTCCAGATATGGCTGTTAGTGCAAGATACTTAATTCTAGACCTGCTTTCTAAAGCCATGATGACTTTATCCAGTTTATTGCAGGCTGTCTTTACGGGCTTTATGGTGAGGGATATTCTGCTTTTGCATTTAATTTCTACTTCAATAAAGTGGTACACATTTTAGTATAGAAGAATTAGTTTGCTCTATTTCAAAAGATAA